>LPNX011072043.1:473718-506282 GCA_001517045.1 Pseudotsuga menziesii
TTCTACTTGGTCATGTGGTATGCAAGCAGGGATTGATGATGGACCCTTCGAAGATCGCTATTATTGTAAACCTGCCACCACCAAAATCAGTCAAACAACTTCGAAAAACGCTTGGTCACACTGGTTACTATAGGAAATTTATCCAAGGATATGCCAAGATTACCGCCCCAATGGAGAGGCAACTAAAGAAAGATGTCAAGTTCGAATGGACTCCAGAATGCCAAGCAAGCCTTGACATTCTGAAAGAAAAAATGGTCACCGCCCTTATCCTGGTATTCCCTGATTGGAACAAGGAATTTCATGTGCATGTGGATGCCTCCTCTATTGCTTTGGGTACTGTGCTCGCTCAGCCAGGTGTAGGTAATATTGATCACCCTATCTCTTTTGCCAGCAGGAAGTTGTCTACGGCGGAGAAAAATTATACTACGATAGAACGTGAAGGTCTTGCTATGGTATATGCATTACAAAAATTTCGGCATTATCTTCTAGGTTCTCATTTTAAGATGTTTACTGACCATTCTTCTCTGAAGTACTTAGTCAACAAACCTGTGCTAGGAGGAAGAATATGCAGATGGTTAATTCTGTTTCAAGAATATGATTTTGATATCATTGTTAAGCCTGGACGACTTAACCTAGGACCTGACCACTTGTCGAGGCTCGAGTCAGGCGAGGAACCTACCAATATAGACGAAGGCCTCCCCGATGCACAATTATTTGCTATACAGATAGTTGATGACTATTTCCAGGATATTGCTCAGTATTTGTCTACAAGTATTACCCCCGCAGAAATGACCACACAACAGAAGAAGCAGCTGGTGATCCGAGCCGCGAACTTCACTTTAATAGCAGGACATCTGTATAAGATGGGACCAGATGAGATATTACGCAGGTGTGTCTTGGAACATGAAAAACCTCTAATATTGGCAGAAGCACACTCTGGCGCAGCAGGAGGTCACTATGCAGGAAAAGCAACAGCACAGAAGATCTTGACAGCTGGCTTATGGTGGCCCACACTTCACAAAGACGCAAGAGAATACTGCCACAGCTGCGACATCTGTCAGAGGACAGGTAAACCATCTAGGAGGGATGAAATGCCCCTATCTCCACAAATAACATTACAGGCCTTTGAAAAATGGGCCATTGACTTTGTTGGTCCCATTAACCCACCTGCGAAAAAGTCAGGTGCTCGATATATCATTACAGCAACTGATTATCTTACCCATTGGGCCGAGGCTCAACCCGTTAAGACCTCCAGCGCTGCTACTGCTGCGAAGTTTATCTTCGACAACATCTTATCTAGATTTGGGTGTCCCAAAGTTCTTATGAGTGATCAAGGGTCGCATTTCCTGAACAAGACTATTGAAGTATTGACCGAAGAATTTCAAGTTTATCATCAAAAGAGTACCGCATATCACCCACAAGCAAATGGCACTTTCGAAGCTTTTAACAAAATCCTTGAGCAGGCCTTGACAAAGGTCTGTAACGCTAACAGGAATGATTGGGATCTTCGAATTCCAGCAGTACTATGGGCTTACAGAACTACTTGCAAGAAATTGACAGACCATACACCCTTTCGACTAGTTTATGGACAAGAAGCTGTCATGCCCATGGAATATATTGTTCCCAGCCTCCGGATCTCTGCTTTCACCAAGATGGATGACCCTGCCATAATCACAGAAAGGCTGAAGCAGATATTACAACTTGAGGAGGATAGACTTGTCGCAGGCTTCTAGCAACAGGTGCAGAAAGCTCGAGAAAAAGCGTGGCACGACAGGCACATCAAGAGGAAACATTTTCAACAGGGTGATCTTGTGCTCCTTTATGACAGCAGATTCATGAAGTTCCCCGAAAAGTTTAAAACACATTGGAAAGGACCGTATGTAGTACAGAAAGTTACTGATGGGGGCGCAGTTCAGTTAGCCAAGTTAAATGGCGAGCTTTTCCCCTCTATGATAAACGGGAGCCGTTTAAAAAAGTACATAGACAGGCTAGGTGTTCAGAACAGGGGATAGATCCAATTAAATAGGTAACATGCTTATTTCACTATGTAGTCTGTTTTGTCCACAGCAGGCGAAGTAACAAGCTGGTCGTAGGTCGCAGGGTCAGGTTGTGTCGAAGTCTCAAGGTGTGCCGCAACTGTGGCGGATGGGACATACCGCAATTCAACGGCGCTAGCACGAGCGTTGCTCTCATTACTGATCATCATGAGATTTTGGGGAAAATCCGGTGCCCTGAGGAGCAGATTCCCGAAACGTCGTCAGATTTAGTATCATGTCTAAACCATGATACCACACTCCGCATTAAGATTTTATAAGAAGCTATTTCGACTTGTAATTTCTACCTGAAGCACATTTGTGGCATTTCAGCCTGAACTATGTCGAACGACAGTAATGTTCAGACGTTGGTACGGGATGTAAGGGACAGAGGTCTGCAACACCTTCTAGCTATGCCATTTACACAGTTCTTCTTGGCTAAGTACATCGACAGGCAGGAGTTTGCTCTAAATTTGCACAGACGGCCAGGAGTCTACTCTAACATAGAGCATCCAAGGGCGTGAGGCCTCACAGAAAGACTCTGGGAAATCCCCCTGCGCCGACTGTTGGTGTCGCAGAACCACGCCAAGTAGGCTCCTCATGTGGTGGGACACGCAATTCCAGGGGACCCCAAAGTCATGGATGGTCAAGTATCGGCCATCAGAGAGCCAGATGTTGATGCAGGTGGTCACGACGGCTTTCATCAGTAAACCTACTGCAAAGGACAGAAGTATGCAGCCAGCCGCAGCATGGAGAGCTTCATTAGGCAGTATAATATGTCTCCTCAGAGAAATTAGGCCATCAGAGAAGCTGCAGAGTGTCCCGGGACGGGCCACTAGTGAGTCTTAGGGGCCTGTTGGGGCGCACACTCCATATTGGGTAACTCCGCGGTTAGTTAGGAAATTTGTAAGTGGAGCCATGGGTCAAAATAGTCTTAGGGGTGTCAGGGTAAGTCAAAACCCTCCCTTTTTGTAATAAACCCATGGTTTAAATTCAGGGTTTAGGGTTTGTGGGTGCCCATGGTTTAAGACCATGGTTTTGTAAAACTGCGCAGTATAA
This sequence comes from Pseudotsuga menziesii, assembly GCA_001517045.1. Lineage (NCBI taxonomy): Eukaryota > Viridiplantae > Streptophyta > Pinopsida > Pinales > Pinaceae > Pseudotsuga > Pseudotsuga menziesii. The sequence goes on from LPNX011072043.1 coordinate 476,811, forward strand.
ATAAGCGCTTATGCAAAATGGATAGGTTAGGCTTTTTGATGTAAATAAAGATAAGGCGAAGTAAGGTTGGTTTTTGTAAGGAAAGGACAAGTCCCAGCTGTGTGCGTGGACGACCTCTGCAGCTGTGTGCGCAGAGGGTTTTGTAAGGAAGAAAGAAATATCTGCAGCTGTGTGCGCAGAAGCCTGCTGCTGTGTGCGCGGCTGTTAAGAGCTGAAGAAAGATCTGCAGCTGAGTGCGCAGATAAACTGTGGTTTTGAGGAAAGAGGAATAAAACGCAGTTTGTGGACGTAGCCCCTACACTGGGGGTGAACCACGTTATATTTAATGTTGTGGTTTTGTTGTGTTGTTTCTGTTTCTGTCATTTTCATGCATTAAACTGAATATATCTGATAATATAAGATCTCTGCTAATACTAAGCTTCGCTGTGAATTCCCCGTAGTGGGTTATACAAGTTTGGTTTGTTTATTATGCTGTGAAGTTATATGTGAATGAATGATAAGTTAACAAGAAGTTGATTAATAATTGTTTAGAAAGGCTAAGGTACAGTAATACCCCTCTCTGCATGCAGAAACCTGATTCTGCGGCACCCCATTGCTGTTTCGGGTGAGACTGCAACCTGCGCGCAGGTTGTTGCCGAAAGGGCCAACACAGTGGGTCTTTTGTTGGTGCGACGTATAAGCGTTAACCCGGGTCTGCCCATGTGCCCAACACACAGTTTGATAGACAGTCCTAGATGACACAAACCTCATCAATCCTTGAAAAATATGACATGCCTAGAAAGTTATAAATATTGGTTTTTGGGTATATCAAATTCATTTGTCTAGATAGTAAAAGAGGAAGTAGAAAAATCATGAGTGGAAGATGAACCTGTTAACCGATGTATTTTGAATCTTGTTGTAATTGAATGGATAAAGCATTGTACCTCTGCTTATAATTAATAAAATTTTGGAAGGTGTATTTTCACTTTGAATTTAGTTATGCATCATTTTATGGGTTGTGAATTGCACAACATGCAACTTGAATTGTTAATTACCATTATTTTTGCATGTTCTATGTAAGGTTTTCCATTACACCAAAACCTGCAAATGTTGATGAACATTTGAAACCTAGCACAAGGCCCTATCACCAAGAGTGGTGGTTAGTCCACTTGTTTTATATTCGCAGAGGTGTGGAAGTTATACCATGTGGAGGTTGTACCAATAGTCCAACACCCCGCCTCTAGTGTAGCTCGGGGGAATGGAACCTGAGACCTATCCTCTGATACCATGTAATATTTGTCATTACACCAAAACCTACAGATGCAGATGAACATTTGTAACCCAGTACATGGCCCTATCACTAGGTGTGGTAGTTAAACTACTTTTTTTATATTCCCATAGGTGCAGAGATTATACCATGAGGAGGTTGTATCAATACTCCAACACCTCTCCTCTGACATAGCTCAGGGGAATTAAATATGAGACCTATAATATGATAACATGTAAGGTTTGTCATTACACCAAAACCTGCAGATGTTGATGAACATTTGAAACCTAGCACATGACCCTATCACCAGGAGTGGCAATTAGTTCACTTGTTTTATATTCCCAGAGGTGCGACGGTTATACCATGTGGAGGTTGTATCGATACTCCAACATTCTATGTATGAATTTTCCTTAAATAAGCTTAAATTTATGTTATATTTTGTAGGACCAATACTTTGATTTTCTATGTAGGGTTTCATAATAACTATTTTCATGAAAATGGTATCTCATCCTTAATATATGGTTTGCTCCATGCTCCAGGGCAATGCGCTATAAATTTAGTAAGAGTTTAACAATTTATTGACCTTTGATATATCTTGTTATGGTTTACCAAGTTATTTTATAAGGTTTTCTCTTTTTTGTTTGTAAATTTTAAGCATGTTGGTCACCTGAAATTACAACAAACTATACAGAGCATGCAAGAAAATGCATCATAATTATGCAACTACTTTTAGACTATGCATTTAGTTCCTTGAAACAACATCTTGAGAGTGAGATTAATAGATTCTAGTTATGAGCTGAAGAAGACATTTTTTGGGGGGAATACTAGATACAATATCAAAACAACTTGGATTGGTACTAAATATTTTGGTAATGGAGAACCTCGAGATGTTGAGAATTGGAAATTTGTGATGACTTTGTGAGGGAATATTGCAGATGTGGTAATTTTATGTTGACATATGTTGAATGCCCTAAATATTTCAATATGGTTTTACTGTTTTAGAATCAACTGAAAGTAAGGACAGATGTAATAAAGATAACAATTGTTGCTGATGTAGATCATGGGAAGTGAACTTTAGTGAATGCAATGTTGATCAATCCAAGGTTCTACTTGATACCAGATTAATATTTTTTTAATTCATTAGATATTTAAAAATAAATAAATTAGTTATGTAGAAGATATATTTTTCAACTTGAGATTGGAAATTGAGGCCTTAGTTCACGTTTTCTAATATTCTTTGGTCGTAAGTATCATAAGTCCAAAATCAATGGTCAAATATCACTGTGATGGTAGAATCTGTTTTGCTCAAAATGATGCTATATATCATGTGCTACAAAATTTGTATCATACATATTCCTACTCTCTTCATCCATCTATACAAACTTTCAAACAATTCATATATTTTTTCTGCATGAAAGTATGACCTATCCCCAACAACAAATGTATGAAAACTATTCTTAATATCAATCTATCTACATCATCACACCTACTAACCTTTTCATAAATGTTTAATATATATGCATATGGAGCAACATTCTTTGGAAAAATAAATTGGATTTTAAGCATGGTTGTATTTAGATCTTATTGTCTTTTATTAGAATTATATATGATGCAATTTGGGTGTTAATATTTCTTATTCTAATTTGTTGATGTATATTATCTTTGTATGTTGTTGTACCCCCATCGAAGATGTCCTTCCCTCTTTTCGAGATGTCATGATTGTGTATAGACCTTGAGGTACAACCTCTATTGTAATTCGGGGAAATAGTACCCACTAAAACATCATGTAATGTATTTTTGGAGTCTCTCTAGGAGATTTTGACCCTGTTAGGGTAATAGGTTGGCCCAAGTCATGTAATAGGTCAATCAATTGATTAGTATAAATAGGGAGGCTCCCTCCCTCATATATACAAACCTCACACTCACTCAAGTTCGCATGAGAGAGAGAGAGAGAAGGAGGAGATATTGATAGTTGTTGAAGACTTGTTATTACCTGGATTTATCATCTTATGACATAGTCTTTGTCACTATAATTTTATGAGGAAGTTTACGAGGTTTTCTCCTTTACAGTTTCCCCGGTGAAAATATTTGTGTCTTGTGTATGTGTTCTATCTTATGCATATTGTTGTACTTGTTATTATTTTAGATAGTGATACTAACTAAGCTAAAAATATCGATTAAAACCAACATGGTATCAGAGCCTCTCTGAAAGAAGGAATTATGCAGCAACAAAAACTAGGGATTCCTAGTTTAAGGTATTCTCTCTAAACATCATCAAGAAAAAAGGGCTTGGATAACTCACCTGAGTAGGGCGCATATTTGCTGGAAGCAGCAGTTTCATTTCTTACACTGTCACTAGTACTGAGAGAAACTAGGGCATCAAGTTTAAGAGGCTTCCCACCTCAGTCTCTAGGAAAGGATCTTGTTGAGAAACTCGCCTTAAGGAGGCACATATTTCTGTCCAAACAGAATTCCCAAACTCCATGTTTGGAAAATTAGGGTTTCTCTAGCAAACCCTAGGTTAGACGGATCCGGAACATATCAGACACCTCAAATTGGTAAGATCTAAATCTTTTCTATTGAAATTTGAGGTTATGATTTGAAAATATGACTCACCATACTCAGCTGTAGGACAATCTTGGAGGGTTGATAACTTCCGAGCATGGAAGTATAGAATCTCCTTGATCCTTGAAGAGAATGATTTGGATCAGTAACATCAATGGAGAAGTACCAGAACCAGAGGGAGATGAGGCTAAGGCTACTCATAAGAAGAACTTGGATAAGTCCAAGAGAATCATTGCAGATTCTAAGAATCACCTCATCCCCCATTTGTCTTCCTTCAAGGCACCGAAGGAAGTATATGATGTTTCGACCAATATGTTTGAGGGAAATAACATCAATCAGAAGATGTCTTTGAGGAAACAATTGAAGAATGTGAAGATAAATAAACCATAAACTATACTGTCCTACTTCACAAGGGTTTCTAAAATCAAAGAACAACTTGAAGAAGTTGAAGAGAATGTCAAAGAAGGAGAAATTGTGATGACTACCTTGAATGGTCTCCCTATTTCATGGGACTCATTCATTCAAGGAATTTGTGTAAGAAGGAAAATTATCTCTTTCAGGTAATTCTGAGAAGAATGCACACAAGAAGAAGCTCGATTCGTAACAAGAGAAGAGAAGATGGGAGAAACTAAAGATCGAGCTCTCACATTTCACACCAGGGAGAACTACAAGAAGAAGGAGAACTATCATCACAACAAGAAGAAGGACTACAAACAAAAGAATATCAAGAGATATCCTTCCAATTTTCGATGTTATACTTGTGATGAAAAGGGACACTTTGCAAGAGACTGTCACATTAAGAAAAAGAGACACCATGCTCATGTTTCCAAATATGATGAACCAACAAAAAACTTGATTCCAAAGAGAGAAGGATGATTCATATGAAGAGTATGTGCTAACCAAAACACTTACGAGAACTATCTCACATGAAGAGCAGGGATTGGATAGAAGGCATCATTTGTCAATATTTCTAAGCATGAGTCACCTCACAAGGTTAAACTTAGGGATGATTATCAATACCCCATAAAAGGGAGTGCAGTAGCTTCATACAAGCTAGACTCTAGGAAATCCTTAAAGATAAAGGATGGGTTGTATGTTCCTAGATTGAAGAAGAATATTATTTCCATCTCTACACTAGATGAAAAGGTAATGAGATTTGATTTTTTCAATGGCCAAGTGCTAATTTGGCCTAAAGGAAATACAATAGATGATGCAACAGTCACTGGAGAATAATATGGTGTATTTTACAAACTAAACAGATAGCCTGAACAAGGATTGCTTCATGAGTCAATAGAATCAAGTGATTTATGGCATCGAAGGCTTTCACATGTGCACTATAGAGAATTATCGATGGCAAGAAAAGTAGTCTCTGGACTTCTAGAGATCAAAGAAAAGCATGAAGGCATTTTCAAATGATGCGCACAAGGAAAGAATGCAAATAATACATTTCCTAGTAGTGAAAGCAAGGCTAAAGGATTACTAGACATAGTACACTTATGTGTATATGGACCCATGTCTTCTAGCTCATTAAGAGGGCATGTGTACTATGTTTCCTTTATAGATGATTTCTCATGTAACACTTAGATATATTTCTTGAAAAGGAAAAATGAAGTATTTAGTAAGATAAGGAATATAAAGCATTGGTTGAGAACCAAAATGAAAGGAATATCAAGAATTTGCGGTCATACAATGGAAAATAATTTACCTCAGAATAATTCAAGGAACTCTGTAGAGAATCTAGGATTAAGAGGGAGTTTAGCACTCCATATATTCCTCAACAGAATCACGTTGCAAAATGAAAGAACCAAACCATAATGGAAGCAGTGAAAGAAATGCTACATGACCAAGATATTCCTATGCACCTTTAGGTGGAAGAAACAAGTACGGTTGTGTATATATAGAACTGTACTCCTCATCGAGTACTTGAAAAGAAAATTCCAGAAGAGGCTTTCTTAGAAGAGGAATGAGAAGTCGTCCATATTAGAATATTTGGTTACCTGATGTACATACATATCCCAAAGGAGAAGAAGACCATGCTCGATCCTTCTGGGAGGAATGGTATATTCATAGGATACAATGATATATCAAAAGCCTATCGAATATACTTCCATATTCAAGAATATTGACATGAGAAAATATTTAACATTTAATGAAGACTCGACATACTTTGGAACTAGTAGGATACCTACTCAATAGTTTGAGATATGGAAATTGGAGAAGCAATTCTAGAAGACCACGAAGATCATGACATGGTAGAACCAAAAGATCCATTAGAGACACTTCTTGAGAAGGAATTCCACAAGAGAAAAACAACATGGGAACGAGAGCTCATACAAGAAGCAGAAAGGTATGGTGCTCCAGAAGGAATGCATAGAGAAAGGAAAATGCCAAACACTTACAACAACTATGTGGCCCTGTTGTGTGAGATCATTAAAAAAGAGCCTTCCACCTATGAATAGGTTGTTTAAAAGAAAGAATGGAAGGATTCCATGATCGAGGAGTATCAGTTGATCATAAAGAATGATGTCTTGGATATAGTTCTGAGATTGAAAAGAAGTCTGTTGTGACCTCAAAGTCGATTTATAAGATCAAGCATACTGCAGATGGCAACATCAAGAATTACAAGGAATTATTTGTAGCACAAGGCTTCTCGTGGAAAGAAGGTATAGAATGCGAAGAGACATTTGCACACATGGTGAGGTACACTTCCATTAGGACCATACTTGCATTACCTGCAATTATGAAATGGAAGATAAACCAGATAGATTTCAAGACAACATTCTTGAATGGTGTAGTCTAGGAGGAAATGTACATGGAACAAACACTAGGATTTGTGACACATGATAGATGAACTCATGTGTGCAAATTGAAGAAGGAATTTCATGGTTTGAAACATGAACCAAGGACATTGTATGATAGGATGGATATCTTTCTGACGAGCCAAGGATTTAACAAAAGTAAAGAGAATTTCAACCTTTACTTCAAGGTTGAATGTGAAATACCAGTGATGCTCCTGCTATATGTCGATGACTTGTTTCTGATGGGAGAGTATTAACTCATTAAAAATGAAAGGATGAGACTTGCTATAACGTCCCTAACCCTCCGATCGGTGAAGAGGACGCTACTAAAACCAAACCAATGGGAAAACAGCACCACGAATATGAACATGGATAAATGCTGATAATAAAAAGATTAATATAATACATACTAAGATGCATATAACATACAAGGATGCATAGTTACTCAACCTTCAGTGGAAGCAAACAAATACATTCCAGCATTCAACATGTTCATCATTTCTCATGAAACAATAGATATAATTGTAGAGATGAAATAGTCAGGAGTACTTATCTTTTAACGAAGAACTTTCCCCACAACCAGCTACGTTGCTACAACGTTCCACCCAACCATAGGCCAGCGTGCTCATCAACCTCTCAACAACACTACCACCCCCAACCTGGGCATGATTCCTTAAGATATAAGGGTCAATGCAGACTTCCACATAGCCAAGGTTTGTCAATCAGCCAAACCCACACACTAGGGTTTACCGGGTCGTCAAGGAGCTAGGGAAGGCTAAATGCTAAGCTGGTGGCCTCAACACCAGTCTTCTCAAGCATACCCAACCTCTAATCCCACTCTCAATAGTTTGAAGACCAACCACTACATACTGCAGCAAAAAAACCCATTCACGGCTCTATGAAGAAGGCAAAGACAACCGGGTGACGATCCGAACCAAAGGTGAAACATAGCTCAAGTCCACAAGACAACTCAAAGTTGTTCTTGGCCCTAGCATGGCCAAAAAAACTCAGCAACAACCCAAAACAAGGGTACATCAATAGACCAAACTCACAATGAAAACTATGGCAACCTTACACAGTCTCAAAACAGGGGAGAAGTCTGATTCTCAATCTTGGGAAAAAGGTGGACATAAACGCAGACCACAATCTGATGAGGAAACGACAAGAGCCTTACACGGTCTGTAGTTGGGGAAAAAGGAAACTCCCCGCATAGACAAGGGAAGACTCAACCAACCAACATCCACGATCCCATAGCACACACCATCCCCGATGTAATGGCTGGAGAACTTACATAGGCAGAGAAGGGGGAAAGAACAAACTCTCAACCTGTGCGCAAGGGGAAAAGACACAGTCCAAAAATGGAAAAAGGAATAACACACAGAGTCCGAAATGGAAGAATAAATTGGTCTCTCAACAACATCCAAAAAAAATCATGGGAAGAATGACAACAACCCAAATCGCGGGTTAAACCAACAACAAGCCCGAATCGTGGATGAAAACCATGGCTATTTCACATACATAGCAGAAATTGTGCCCTTGAGGCCGCTTTTCCAGCTCGCTGCATGCACAAAACCAAAGGAGAGCCCCCAACCGGTGCATGAGGAAAATGATGGATGTCATAACCCCAAATTTTCCGAAAAATTTTAAAATTTTAAAATAGCATATATTCTTAATAAATGCAGCCATTAACTGTTTGATTAGTTTTATGTTACTAGAATTATAAATGAATGATATTTTGATTATACTTATCTTTAAAGAATAGTTTCCTTTGAGTTACTGATTTGTTTTCTGTTTGTGACCACAAGGGGGATTGCCATGAAACACTGGGCTTACTTAGCTTCCGAGCTAACGCAACAGTTTTCCTTCTCTTACAGATATACAGGTAAGATGTTCAGGTCGCTGCTAACAAATCTCTAAAGTATTCAATAACGATTCGCTGTACAAATTTATTCAGTAAAAGTATATACATGCTAGTCAGATTTACCAGGCTTCTAAAGGTAAAACTTGAACTATGATTTCTTTTAAGATCTTTCTGATAGAGAGTTGAATTCTACTAGTAAAGATGACCACTACTTTTCCTTCATGATAGCAGGATTAACATTTCTACGGAGTACGAACTTATTGGATATTCATATTGAATGCAAGTGTAAAAATGCAATAGATATTTCTTTATTGACAGCAAGTATGGTAGAATACAAAATTAAAGATCAAATTTTACTTGTTCATAATTACTGCATCATGCCATGATTAGAATTGCAACTGCAATTGTGAAAAGATAAGGTAGTTTAAGTACCAAACTCATATTTTCCTATATCATGAATTAAAAGGGTTTACTACTTGATACCAGTAACTTTTAAAGTTTCCTTTAGTATTTAAAAATCTGTAGTGATTAGAATATTATTTCTATTCTAAAGTCAAAGATTTGCTGGTAAAATTACAGAACATTTTCATATTTATTATACTCAAAGGCCATTCACAATACTCATAACCATACTATCAATCCAAGAGCGGCTAAGTTTCCCAAGCTACCAGTCAGATACTGACTTATAATATCTTTTGTAATCTTTGAGCTTGTGATTGACAAAAGACTAATTGTCACGTAATGATTTTATGAATATTAGAAGGATTGTTATTATACAAGTTATAGATGACCATAAGTTCAAGAGAAAAACCATGCACATGATCATTGGATCACTTAATTCGTTTTTTATAATGCTATAGGCTTTTATATTTATTATTCCCTTACCTTCATACGGCAATAGATGATATATAAAAACAATAGGTTCAAAACCGACTATGCTATGGTAACTATTATTACTCCTCAATCTAGAATTCTCATTAACTAACATTACAACTCTTTATACATAAGAAACCAACGATGAACCAATTTTATATTACAATGTTTTATAATCATTATTCCAATGATTAAAGGGTTGATTTTATAACGCAGGTGATAGCTTTGGTATGAAGAACCTTATGGAATCCCCGCGATATGATTCGGGTTGTGGAAAGAAATCATTGGTAATCTTTGTCGTGGAAATATAGAGTTCCTACACATTGCATGTCAATTATCAAAAAGATTACGTGGGATTTTCCCAGCCATGCACTGTCATTTATAAAGGTTTGACTCAACCCTAGTAGTCATTGCTCCACTGCCTTCGGGCCTCCAGCCGCTCTGCAAAACCTCCTGGTCCATCTCACTGCTCGCACTGTCTGCTAGTCAATTCCTATGCTGGTTTAGCTCCTCGTGGCTCATCTGCTGCATTGTGAGGAAGATACTATGTTGATTAACTTGTTGTGTGATGTTTGGGAAGTGTCGATTCTCTTAGGGTTTTGTCCATTAGCCTCCCTCGCTTGAGTTCTTTACTGTATAGGCCGTCGCCTTACTTAGTGCTGCCATTCGTCCTCCACCTTGATAGGTTACCGAATACTTCAGCGAGCTCTTTCTCTTCGGTGGTAAATGAAAGGTTTACCCTTATTCCTGTTCGTGGTTGTCTTGATGTTATTTAGTGACCAAATTTCTATCAGGCGTTAAGGTAAGTTACAGGGTTTTCTTTCGTTCTCGTTTTTCAAATAAAAGCTTAAGAAAACAACAGTTTGGCATGATTTTAATATTTAGTTATCTTTTATTACAGGGTTGATCTTCTCCTTTCGGCATGGAAGGTGTGTGATTCAAAAGCTGCTACAACCGGTAAGCCTGGTTTTTACCCATGGAGTTCTCCTCCTTGCTGGATCTTTAGGGCAGTCATGGGTGTTGCTTCGTGGTGTGTAACCCTCGCTGTTACTTTGATTCAGTTGGTGAACCTAAACGCTGTTAAAAGAGTTTGGCTCTTCGTTTATCATGGGATCTTGGCTGAGGTCGATACTGTGGGTTTTTGGGTCTTTGTTTGAATACTGTATAAAGCATGCATAATGATGTATTATTGTTGGTACATACTGTAAGTTTTATTTTTGTAACTGATATTGGTAGTCGTGAGGTGCCAAGGAGATAAAACTCCATCTCCAGTACATCCTTTAAATTTTTATCAGGGTTTACCCTGAACTTGGAGCTATGCGTTGTCCATGCTACTTTCTTTAAGTTAATATTATGTTACTTGTGTAGTTTTGAAACAATTACTGTTTAAACTTGGCTTAATAAGCCTATTTGTCCTCGATACCTTCGAATTCTGTGAATTTTGATAAGTACTTGATTTATTCTCTGTGATTTATTCATAGTATTTGCTGGTAAGGTTTTTACTGCATTTTAATAACATACTGGGTTAATTATTTTATTTGGTTACGGGTTATATATTAAAAATCCTATTTAAAAAAATAGATTTTAAGTAATACTTGTTTGAAAGTTACCCTACCTGGAAATGTTTATTACCTTACTGCTACCTCTGTTCTAAATACTTTTATATGTATAAAAGGAAATAATAAAATGTTCTCTGTTTATATAAAAATAACCTATTAATAATGTATTTTCAGTACTTATTATTAATTATACTGCACTTCTGAATTTACAAGGGTCTTCAGTTAGGCTTTATACATTATAGTTTTAAACTCGAAGTCGAGCACTTTATTAAATGTTTACTGTAGATTATGTACTTAAACTTTCTTTTTACTTTTAATATTTCTTTTATGAATTTACTGTCAAGGATTCTATACTCGGTTTGCACCTTGACTTACTAGTTATTAGGAAATTTGTAAGTTTAACTTATAGTTTATACCCTTCAGCTTATACAGGGTCTTTACATTCTTACTTTATTGTATTTAATGTTCTTCAGTATTGTTATTTACCTCACAATACAGAAAGTATAATTATTTTTAGTTTGTAAATAATGTAATAAATACATTACTTGAAGTTCCATAATGGTAATACTCCTATAGTATATGTAATAAATATTTATTGTTGTTAACACAATAAAATTATTATCTCTCCTGGGAGTACCTATGTTTCCATGATTATTATTTAATTTATTTTATAACATTCTGTTATTTATTTAATTTACCTGTTTAGTAATGCTATGTGTATATAAATATATATATAACTCATATAATACTACTTAAGTTATATCCCATATACTTATATATATAGTAACATTCATTTACCATCTAAGAGAATAGTATAACAGCTCTCTAATCTAATTGAGGTCAGTCGAAAATAAAAAGAAGATTTAGTAACTAAATGACTACATCACTAACAATAAATACAGACTAACACAACTAGGTTTTAATTGTAGAATCTAAACAATCTTTAATTACTCCTACTATAAGAGTTGACCTTCCAGCATATAGAAGTTAGGTTCTTTCAAATTGGAAGATAACATTTATAAGACTTAAACAACAGGTATACTTAGTCTATCCTTTCTTTAGTACAACTATTACATTTTTCTATCTGTTCTTTACAAATAATAGGATTACTGAGAATAAAATACTGTACAAGGGAATAGTTTTATCTATAAACATAAACCATATTACTCCTGATAATAAGCAAAGAAACAATCTACTATTCTATAATCTCATCATACATCCTTTTATAATTCTACCCCTGTGCTGGAGTACGGTCTGGTAAATCCAGATGTGGAAAAACACAGTGGGTCTTTATTCTTCATCAACAGATTCTATTACTGATAAGCTAAAAACTTTTACCTCCCTAAACTAGTAAAATATTTATATCATAACTAAAATCATAATATTCAACCATCCACAGTTAATAAAATATCGACAGTCAAGTGTTAGAACCTGTTTAAGATTTGGACAACAACATCAATGGGAGGCCGTTTCCTCCCTACCAACTCCTGGAGAGCGCTCAAACAACGACTCCTCAGGACCCCCAAGCTTGATCTAGTCTCCCTCGCTGGAACTAGGTGCAGCAATAGTCAGATACCAGTCTTCAAATTCAGTATTAATCCAGAACTTATGAGTAAGTTCTCCCAGCTAACAAGCTGTAATAAACAAGTTACTGCAGCATTCCTCTCAGAACATCTTCCTTACTGTTTTTCCCTCTTTCCTCAATGAATTTTCCTAAATATCATTCACCTGAATGAATTCTCTCTGGAAAAAATATCTGAGCCCCTCAGCTCTCTTCATTGAGTATTTTTAAAAGATTGCCTAGGTCTTTTTTGGGTTAGTTGTCATTTAATGAGCCACCTGCTCTAATCCCACTTTCTTGGGGGATCATGACCCCAAATATAGGGAAGTTGCCACCTACAACTTAGGAAGTGTGTGAGGATGCTGCCACTTGTCTCTTTCCCTCCACCTAGTTCCATCCACCAGTTTGACCAGTAACCTCTTTTTAACAGCTCTCCCATGCTGTTGTCTCCACAATTTATTTATTAATAATAAAATATTCTGAATTACATTCCACTTCTGTTGACTCTGCTGAGTCATCAGTTCCTACTTAGCATTAAATTTAACATAATGTCTCAGGAATATAATTAAAACAATTAACATTATTTTACAAAATTGGGGTATGTGACATACACACCCCCTTAAAATGTAACATCGTCCTCGATGTTACTTATTCTTCATCCTCTGCAACCTCCTGGAACAGATTCGGGTATGCTTCCTGCATCTTACTTTCCAGTTCCCAGGTAGCTTCTTCAGGACTAAGGTGCTTCCATTGCACCTTCACCTGTCCAATGGCACGGATCTGCAGAGTAATTTCCCTCCTCCCGAGGATACAGTCTGGTTCCACCAGAATTTCTTCTTCTGGTTCCACCTGTACAACATTCCAATCAATCACATGAGTAGCATCATGAACATACTTTTTCAAAACAAAAATATGAAAAACATTATGCACTTTCAAGTTAGGTGGTAACGCTAGCTGATATACAACTTGACCAATCCTGGATAAAATTTCAAACGGACCACAGTAACGTGTTGCTAGTTTTGCACAACTCCCCAGTCTTAGAGAGCTTTTTATTGGTCTTACCTTTATAAAAACATGCTCACCCACCTGGAACTCTTTGCGAGTTCGTTTCAAATCTGCTTGGCTCTTTTGCCGATCCTGTGCTACCTTCAAATTTTCCTGCACTTGTTTCACAATCTGTTCCATTTCCTTCAATAATTCAGGTCCTAACACCAATCTATCTACTGGATTATTCCAGGAGATAGGAGTGTTGCATTTACGCCCATACATAATTTCAAATGGACTAAACTTAGCTGATGAGTGGTAGTTATTATTATAAGCAAACTCTGCCAGATGCAAGTAGTCCTCCCACTTACCTGGCTGATCCTTAACATACATTCTTAACAGATCTTCCAGCACCTGATTCACTCTTTCAGTCTGTCCGTCTGTCTGCAGATGGAAAGAGGTGCTGAAATTTAGTGTTGTGTTTAATTTCTTTAAATAAGGACCTCCAAAAATTCCCTGCGAATTTAGGATCCCTATCTGAAATGATAACCTTAGGTACTCTATGTAACCTAAAAATCTGCTTTAGAAATATATCAGCTATATTGGCAGCCTTGTAGGTAGTCTTGACAGGAATGAAATGTGCTGCTTTACTTAACTTGTCAACCACCACCATAATTGAATCATTATGATTCTGATTTCTAGGCAATCCAGTAATAAAATCCAAGCTGATTATTTCCCATTTCCAACTAGGAATAGGCAAAGGTTGCAGTAAACCAGTTGGATGTTGGTGTTTAGTTTTCACTTGTTGACAATCGAAACATCTAGCTATGTATTCAGCTACTTCATATTTCATATTAGGCCAGAAATATTCTTTCCTTAACATGGTTACAGTCTTTTAGTAACCTGGATGTCCTAAGTAAGGTGTTTTATGAACTTCATCCAAAATCAACAACTTAACCTTAGACACATTGGGCACATACAATTTGTCTTTAAACAATAAAAATCCTTCTTTATTTAGACTATAACCTTTTATTAGGCTTTCTATAGGTTCTTCTTTAGCTGTAACTTGTAATTTTTGATAAATTTAATCCAGTTTTACCCCTTCAGTAAGCTGTTCATTTAAATCAGTAGCATAAGTGCTGATTGTTGCTGTAAAATTCAGCTTTGCATTTCTGCTTAAAGCATCAGCCACCTTATTTTCTTTTTTTTTTATGTGTTAAATTTTGAAATCATATTCACTCAAGAAGGCCAACCACCTTGCTTGTCTTGCATTTAAGTTGGGCTGATCTAAAAGGTATTTCAGACCTTTATTATCAGTCATTAAAATAAACTTTCTGCATATTAAGTGGTGTCGCCACATTTTTAAAGCATGTATAACAGCTGCAAGTTCTAAATCATAAGTTGCATAATTCTTTTCGTGGATCTTTAACTTCCTGGACTCATAAGCAATGACATGCCCATCTTGAGTTAGCACACTGCCTAAACCATCATTACAAGCATCGGTGCATACCACGAAATCCTTATTAGGATCTGCTATTCTTAGAATAGGCACAGTTGTTAATAAGGTTTTTAATTTCTTAAAACTTTCTTCACACTTTAAGTTCCAATCGAATTTCTTGCCTTTCTTTTGCAAGGAAGTGATTGGATTAGCTATTTTTGAAAAGCCTTTAATGAATCTCCGGTAATAACCGGTAATTCCCGTGAATGACCTAACATCTGTTACGTCTTTTGGAACTAGCCAATCTTCGATTGCCCAAATCTTTTCAGGATCAACTGAAATCCCTTCCTTAGTCACTACGTGACCTAAGTACTGGATTTCATCCTTAAAGAAATCACACTTGCTGAACTTTGCAAAAAGCCGTTGCTCTCGCAGCTATTGTAAAACTATTCGTAAGTGTTCCTTATGTTCCGCTTCATTTTTAGAATAAATTAAGATGTCACCGATAAACACGATGACAAATTTATCTAAGTATTTATGCATTATATTATTCATTAGGCACATAAAGACAACTGGGGCGTTGGTAAGCCCAAATGGCATTACGACAAATTCCTAATGTCCATACCTTGTTCTAAAGGCTGTCTTGAAGATGTCCTCGTCTTTAATTCTTACCTGATGATATCCTGATCTCAGGTCTATCTTGGAGAACACCGTAGCTCCACGTAGCTGATCAAACAGATCATATATGTGGGGCAACGGATATCTGTTTTTAATTGTCATCTTATTTAGTTGATGATAATCTATGCATAGTCGCATAGTTCCGTCTTTCTTTTTGACAAAGATGACTGGTGCTCCCCAAGGGGACACACTAGGTCGAATGTACTTCTTATCTATTAATTCTTTTAAGTGTGATTTTAGCTCATTAAGTTCTAAAATATTCATACGATACGGAGCTTTTGAGCTAGGTACAACACTTGGTACCAGCTCAATAGTGAAATCCAGTTCCCTCCTGGGAGGTAATCCTGGAATTTCCTCCGGAAAAACATCAGTAAACTCATTTAAAACAGGAATATCCTCTATTTTTAACTTACCTTTTTTAGATTTACTTGCCTCATCTGTAATAGTTACAGCATAGGCATTGCACCCTTTTCTAACTGCTCTTTTAAGTTGTAAGGAAGAAATCTGCCTAATTACAATTTTCCTAGGAATACCCTTAACTGTTACTGGTTGTTCATTATTATTTACGCACGTAAAGGTTTTATCAAAATAGTTTAAAACTACTTTGTGCTGCTCTAACCAATCCATACCAATCAGTAAATCATACGAGGCAAGTGGCAAAACATTAAGCTTAACTGTAGTTTTAAAATCATTCATAACTAAAGCACATTCTTTCACATAATAGGTTACTTTCCTTTTTGCCCCAGTGGCTAATTGAACTAACCAGGAACTATCAAACTTTTCAACAGTCAATTTACACTTTTCCACTATCTGAGGTGAAATGTAACTAAGACTAGCCCTTGGATCAATTAAAATGGTTACAGGGGTTTGGTTAACCATACCTTCTACTTCCACCATGGAAGTCTGATAATCAGCTTGGCGGTTCTCCAATGCTGCATTTATTCTGGGCATATTCCTTGCAAGTTCTCCAACAATCATTTCATCCTGCACTGTGTGAATATTGTTGTTTGACTTTTTCTGATTTGGGCAGACCGAGGCATAGTGCGGTCCATTACATTCCCAGCACTTAACATGCTCCTTTCTTTCAAAATTCTTAGTGAAATTCCCATGATTGTTGGCAGCTTCCTTGCCTTTAAAGTTGTTGTAATTATTAGAATTATTAGAAGCACCATTTCTATTTCCCTGGAATTTCTTACCGTTAGAATAATTTATGTTCTTATTATTCTTGAAATTCTTCTGGGGTATAAATTCTTTCTTTTTAAAATCAGGCTGATTACTGTTATTTTTAGCCTTCCAATTGGCTATACCTTCTTTCTTCTTGTCATGTTCAAAACAGAAATTAGCCTTTCGCATGGCTTCTTCCAGAGTCTTCGGGTTATCATACTCGATTATGTCCTTGATATGATATGGCAGACAGCTGAGAAACCATTGCACTTTAGGTTTCTCCTCGACTAAATAAGGTACATACCTCAACAAGCTTAATAATTTACTGTTTAAATCCTTCATAGTCATGGATCCTAACTTTAACTCGTAAAATTCTTTAACTCTTTCTTCATAATATTGTTCGGACAGAAATTTCTTCTTGAAGTACATTTTAAAGGTACTCCAATTAACTTCTCTTTCCTTGATCGCCTTGACTCTTTTCAGATCTTGCCACCATATGTCTGCTTTTCCAGTGAGATTATAGATGGCCATTCTTTCCTTCAGCTGATTTGAATAGTTGTATATCTGAAAATACTTCCTCATCCTGGATAACTAGGACTCTGCTTCTTCCCCTTTTTCGGTCTCTCCGTTAAAAGTTGGGGGATTTATCTTTTTAAACTCCCCGAAAATCTCTTCATATGGCCTATACTTCTTCTTTCTGTCATACAACTCAGCCTCACTACTGTCACTAGTAGTGTAATAGCTTTGTTGTTCCCTAAATCCTTCAGATGATGAACTGCTTTCAGCTTTATCCAGTTTCATCTTTTTAGATCCTTTCTAATGGCTAGCTTCCTCAGATTCGGATCTTTTGCTCCTCCCTTTAGTCTGAAATTTTTCCATCAAAATTTGGTTCAACTCTTCTTGATTTTTCAAAATACTTTCATTGTCCTTCTTGACTGACTCCATTTCAGTCTTCAAATCCTTTATAGTCTGCATCATCTCTGAAGAGTGAGCAGTTACTTCTTCTAACATAGGTTCTCTAGACAATTGTCTTATCTCGGTATTGGGAGACTCCTCCTGAGTGTATTCTCCTATCTTCTCCATACCTTCTTGTTAGATTTAGAAAAAGAAATTTTCTGTTCTTTACATAAAACAAAATACAGGTTAGTACATTATTTTATTGTTCTATGGAACTAGTTGGGCCGCATCAAGGCCTAGTATTTGAACCATGCTCTGATACCACATGTCATAACCCCAAATTTTCTGAAAAATTTAAAAATTTAAAAATAGCATATATTCTTAATAAATGCAACCATTAACTATTTGATTAGTTTTATGTTACTAGAATTATAACTGAATGATCTTTTGATTATACTTATCTTTAAAGAATAGTTTCCTTTCAGTTACTGATTTGTTTTCTGTTTGCGACCACAAGGGGGATTGTCATGAAAGACTGCGCTTACTTAGCTTCCGAGCTAACGCAATAGTTTTCCTTCTCTTACAGATATACAGGTAAGATGTTCGGGTCGCTGCTAACAAATGTCTAAAGTATTCAATATCGATTCGCTGTACAAATTTATTCAGTAAAAGTATATACATGCTAGTCAGATTTACCAGGCTTCTAAAGGTAAAACTTGAACTATGATTTCTTTTAATATCTTTCTAATAGAGAGTTGAATTCTACTAGTAAAGATGACCGCTATTTTTCCTTCATCATAGCAGGATTAACATTTCTACGGAGTACGAACTTATTGGATATTCATACTGAATGCAAGTGTAAAAATGCAATAGATATTTCTTTATTGACAGCAAGTATGGTAGAATACAAAATTAAAGATCAAATTTTACTTGTTCATAATTATTGCATCATGCCACGATTAGAATTGCAACTGCAATTGTGAAAAGATAAGGTAGTTTAAGTACCAAACACATATTTTCCTATATCATGAATTAAAAGGGTTTACTACTTGATACCAGTAACTTTTAAAGTTTCCTTTAGTATTTAAAAATCTGTCGTGATTAGAATATTATTTCTATTCTAAAGTCAAAGATTTACTGGTAAAATTACAGAACATTTTCATATTTATTATACTCAAAGGCCATTCACGATACTCATAACCATACTATCAAGCCAAGAATGCTAAGATTCCCAAGCTACTAGTCAGATACTGACTTATAATATCTTTTGTAATCTTTGAGCTTGTGATTGACAAAAGACTAATTGTCACGTAATGATTTTATGACTATTAGAAGGATTGTTATTATACAAGTTATAGATGACCATAAGGTCAAGAGCAAAACCATGCACATGATCATTGGATCACTTAATTTGATTTTTATAATGCTATAGGCTTTTATATTTATTATTCCCTTACCTTCATAAGGCAATATATGATATATAAAAACAATAGGTTCAAAACCAACTATGCTATGGTAACTATTATTACTCCTCAATATAGAATTCTCATTAACTAACATTACAACTATTCATACATAAGAAACCAACGATGAACCAATTTTATATTACAATGTTTTATAACCATTATTCCAATGATTAAAGGGTTGATTTTATAACACAGGTGATAGCTTTGGTATGAAGAACCTTATGGAATCCCCGCAATATGATTTGGGTTGTAGAAAGAAATCATTGGTAATATTTGTCGTGGAACTATAGAGTTCCTACCCACTGCATGTCAATTATCAAAAGGCTTACGTGGGATTTTCCCAGCCATGCACTGTCATTTATAAAGGTTTGAATCAACCCTAGTAGTCATTTCTCCACTGCCTTCGGGCCTCCGGCCACTCTGCAAAACCTCCTGGTCCATCTCCCTGCTCGTACTGTCTGCTAGTCAATTCCTATGCTAATTTAGCTCCTCGTGGCTCATCTGCTGCATTGTGAGGAAGATACTGTGTTGATTAACTTGTTGTGTGATGTTTGGGCAGCGTCGATTCTCTTAGGGTTTTCTCCATTAGCCTCCCTCGCTCGAGTTCTTTACTGTACAGGCCGTCACCTTACTTAGTGCTGCCATTCGTCCTCCACCTTGATAGGTTACCCAACGCTTCAGCGAGCTCTTTCTCTTCGGTGGTAAATGAAGGGTTTACCCTTCTTCCTGCTCATGGTTGTCTTGCTGTTCTTTAGTGCCCAAATTTCTATCAGGCATTAAGGTAAGTTATAGGGTTTTATTTCGTTCTCCTTTTTCAAATAAAATCTTAAGCAAACAATAGTTTGGCATGATTTTAATATTTAGTTATCTTTTGTTACAGGGTTGATCTTCTCCTTTCGGCGTGGAAGGTGCATGTTTCAAAATCGGCTACAACCGATAGGCCTGGCTTTTACCCATGGCGTTCTCCTCCTTGCTGGTTCTTTAGGGAAGTCATGGGTGTGGCTTCGTGGTGTGTAACCCTCGCTGTTACTTTGATTCAGTTGGTGAACTTAAACGCCGCTAAAAGAGTTCGGCTCTTCGTTTATCATGGGATCTTGGCTGAGGCTGAGACTGTGGGTTTTTGGGTCTTTGTTTGAATATTGTATAAAGCATGCATAATGATGTATTATTGTTGGTACAGACTGTAAGTTTTATTTTTGTAACTGATATTGGTAGTCGTGAGGTGCCAAGGAGATAAAACTCCATCTCCAGTACATACTTTAAATTTTTATTAGGGTTTACCCCGAACTTGGAGCTATGCGCTGTCCATGCTACTTTCTTTAAGTTAATATTATGTTACTTGTGCAGTTTTGAAACAATTACTGTTTAAACTTGGCTTAATAAGCCTATTTTTCCTTGATACCTTCGAATTCTATGAATTTTGATAAGTACTTGATTTATTCTCTATGATTTATTCATAGTATTTGCTGGTAGGGTTTTTACTACATTTTAATAACATACTGGGTTAATTATTTTATTTGGTTATGGGTTATATATTAAAAATCATGTTTAACAAAATAGATTTTAAGTAATACTTGTTTGAAAGTTACCCTACCTGGAATTGTTTATTACCTTACTGCTAGCTCTGTTCTAAATACTTTTATATGTATAAAAGGAAATAATAAAATGTTCTCTGTTTATATAAAAATAACCTATTAATAATGTATTTTCAGTACTTATTATTAATTATACTGCACTTCTGAATTTACAAGGGTTTTCAGTTAGGCTTTATACATTATAGTTTTAAACTCGAAGTCGAGCACTTTATTAAATGTTTACTGTAGATTATGTACTTAAACTTTCTTTTTACTTTTAATATTTCTTTTATGAATTTACTGTCAAGGATTCTATACTCGGTTTGCACCTTGACTTACTAGTTATTAGGAAATTTGTAAGTTTAACTTATAGTTTATACCCTTCAGCTTATACAGGGTCTTTACATTCTTACTTTATTGTATTTAATGTTCTTTAGTACTGTTATTTACCTCACACTACAGAAAGTATAATTATTTTCAGTTTGTAAATAATGTAATAAATACATTACCTGAAGTTCCATAATGGTAATACTCCTATAGTATATGTAATAAAGATTTATTGTTGTTAACACAATAAAAGTATTATCTCTCCTGGGAGTACCTATGTTTCCATGATTATTATTTAATTTATTTTATAACATTCTGTTATTTATTTAATTTACCTGTTTAGTAATGCTATCTATATATAAATATATATATATAAATCATATAATACTACTTAAGTTATATGCCATATACTTATATATATAGTAACATTCATTTACCATCTAAGAGAATAGGATAATAGCTCTGTAATCTAATTGAGGTCAGTCGAAAATAAAAAGAAGATTTAGTAACTAAATGACTACATCACTAACCATAAATACAGACTAACACAACTAGGTTTTAATTGTAGAGTCTAAACAATCTTTAATTACTTCTACTATCAGAGTTGACCTTCCAGAATATAGAAGTTAGGTTCTTTCAAACTGGAAGATAACATTTATAAGACTTAAACAGCAGGTATACTTAGTCTATCCTTTCTTTAGTACAACTATTACATTTTTCTATCTGTTCTTTACAAATAATAGGATTACTGAGAATAAAATACTGTACAAGGGAATAGTTTTATCTATAAACATAAACCATATCACTCCTGATAATAAGCAAAGAAACAATCTACTATTATGTAATCTCACCATACATCCTTTTATAATTCTACCCCTGTGCTGGAGTACGGTCTGGTAAATCTAGATGTGGAAAAACATAGTGGGTCTTTATTCTTCATCAACAGATTCTATTACTAGTAAGCTAAAAACTTTTACCTCCCTAAACCAGTAAAATCTTCATATCATAACTAAAATCATAATATTCAACCATCCACAGTTAATAAAACATAGACAGTCAAGTGTTAGAACCTATTTAAGCTTTGGACAACAACAGCAATGGGAGGCCATTTCCTCCCTACCAACTCCTGGAGAGCGCTCAAACAGTGACTCCTCAGGACACCCAAACTTGCTCTGGTCTCCATGGCTAGAACTAGGTGCAGCAATAGTCAGATACCAGTCTTCAAACTCAGTATTAATCCAGAACTTATCAGTAAGTTCTCCCAGCTAACAAGCTATAATAAAAAAGTTACTGCAGCATTCCTCTCAGAACATCTTCCTTACCGTTTTTCCCTCTTTCCTCAATGAATTTTCCTGAATATCATTCACCTGAATGAATTCTCCCTGGAAAAAATATCTGAGCCCCTCAGCTCTCTTCATTGAGTATTTTTAAAAGATTGCGTAGGTCTTTTTTGGGTTAGTTCTCATTTAATGAGTCACCTACTCTGATCCCACTTTCTTGGGGGATCATGACCCCAAAAATAGGGAAGTTTCCACCTGCAACTTAGGAAGTGTGTGAAGATTCTGCCACTTGTCTCTTTCCCTCCATCTAGTTCCATCCACCAGTTTGACCAGTAACCTCTTTTTAACAGCTCTCCCATGCTGTTGTCTCCACAATTTATTTATTAATAATAAAATATTCTAAATTACATTCCACTTCTGTTGACTCTGCTGAGTCATCAGTTCCTACTTAGCATTAAATTTAACATAATGTCTCAGGAATATAATTAAAAAAATTAACATTATTTTACAAAATTGGGGTATGTGACAATGGGAAAACTGTGTGTGAGGAATACAGAACGTCTCTTTGTGTGAGGATGGAATTCCCCAGACCACAATCGTGAAGGTGAAGACCAGGATAACTTCCTGTGTGAGGGAAATGATGGCTTCTTCCGCTGGGTATGCGTACCGTCAGAGCTGACAGTAGCCTGCCATACTAACGCCCTCCATGCCCATGTTTCCTCAAGCAGTAACTGCCCTCAACTAACGCCCACCCCAACGACTTGGTGGTTGAAAGAGATAAGAAGGTGGTTGACACATGGCACTCTCCCAATGGCTCCCACGGTTAGAAAATCCCCCCCCCCGTTATCCTTAGGAAAATCATGCCCTTTTCATTTTAACGTTGCACTGTCATAGCTAGATGTAGGTTTATTTTAATTGATGTGTGTATTTACATGATGTCAAACTATAATGTGTCAGATAGCACGATATACCATCAGCAACTTTCCCTATTGCCGAAAAATACACAACCACATCGATGGTGGGTCTTTTTCCTTTAGCTCCTCACCACGATTAATTACATTATATACATCATGTAAACGGGGTCAAAACCAGGGTGTTACATTCCCCTCCCCTTGGAATAATACCATCCTCGATGTTCCAATACATAGGAATACGTATACAATTTGCACATCCAAAATTTCAAAATTTTGCAAATCTGTCTCATGTTCAATTATTTACTTTGAACATTCATGACCAAGCCCCTCGCCTGGCATGAACTTCTCCTACCGGTTCTTAGCTTTCAGCTTACCCTGAAGCCTATGAACTTTGCGGCTGTTGCCCTCTTCATGCTCCTTCATTGGAAAATCGCGACATAAATGATGTCCTCCGCATTCCCAGCATTTTATTGGCTGCTTCATCCTTACCTACTCAATTTCCTTGAGTCTTAATTCCTATATCGTTTCTTAACAGGTCACTTGGATGAATGTCCCATCACTGATCCACCTTCCTTTCCTTTTTTGATTGCCCCCAGAAGGCTTTTCACCTCCCTTTGCAAACCAATAGAGTCTTGCAAAATATGGTGGTTCATTTCATTCTGCCTTTTCTGTATCTTGAGCATCTCCCCAAGATTTTCTTGGGTCTTGGAAATCATTTGAAGGAGACTTCCATCCAAGTCCAGTAACTTTTGATTTGCTAACATGATCAATGTGCACCACCAGGTTTCACTTTTCTCACCTGTGAAATGCACCATTGAAATTTTGTCAGGCCAAGCATAATATAGACATTAAAATTAGTCAGTTAACTGCCCAATTGGCATGGCAGTCCAAGTCTCATCAAAGAGACTTTCATATTTTTCATGCCTTCCCAACAGGCACACGAGCTCATTCATGTCCATTCTTGGGTAGGGAGTTAACCATTCCAGCATTCGCAATTTACTTTAAGCAAATACACACATTCCATTTTCAGTCATACATGCATTCAACAATCTTTTGTTTTCACCATGCATATATATATATATATATATATATATATATATATAATTAAAAAGGAAAGAGAGAGCAGCAGGAGTTTTTCCCCTCTATGTTCTGTTCCGTCCTGGAACCCACACCACTGCTGTGGCTTTTCACGCTCTCAACCTATTTCACTTCACCGTGAATGTTGGACCAATCCCTCTTGATCATGACACTTAGTGTCTCTGGTCCATTCCAGACCTCTAAACCATGGAGCCTCCCCACATGGTTTTCCTTGTCTGCTAGGAACTTCACAGACTCACTAGCACCTTTTTCATTACTGCTCATTCCGAGCTCTCCAAGACAGTCACATGTCCACATGCACCCCTAGGATGTTCTCATAGTCCTCGCTCCCAGCGATACCTATATCCAAACATTGAATAAATTCACATGTTTAGTTTATTCTCATTGGTTTTATCTCTAGAACAAGAGCTTAAAACATCATAACCAAATCATATACACATGTACATTCATAAGCAAAATAATCCAATACTTATCTGTATTATGCATTTCCTCATTGGTCCACAGGATCCTGCTTCGCTTTGCAAGCCTTGGGATCGCCTATGGACTTGGATGTTAGGTCCATTAGAGGAAATTTCAACTCAAAATGGGCCTTCTAACTTTTATTCAAATTTCATGTCATCATGTGTTAGCCAATGAAATTGCTTTAAATTTTAAATACCGTATAGGTCTTAAACACTTTTTTAATATAAATTTGGGGATAGGTATCATAAAAAAAACTACTTTTTTTGTTTGTATTTTTGACATATCTACCTGTGTTTTTACTCAAATTTCGATCGGGAGAGCTCGTTGGATGCCGAATTAAATTCCGCATCCAACAAGTACCCACTCGGCATACTTTTGACAAACCCCGCTACCCCAAAAACAAGAAATACCTGAAAAAATGGAATGATAATGTCATCATTCCGTTTTTTCAAGTATTTCTTGTTTTTGGGGTATAGGGGTCCGTCAAAAGTATGCCAAGTGGGTACTCTTTGGATGCGGAATTTAATTCCGCATCCAACGAGCTCTCCTGATCGAAATTTGAGTAAAAACACAGGGAGATATGTAAAAAATACAAACAAAAAAGTAGTTTTTTTCTTTTCTTCCTCCAAAATTAATAAATATTATTTTATTATTTTAACTATTATTTTATTAGTTCATTTTAGGAGGCCCATTTTAAGTTGAAATTTCCTCTAATGAACATGCAAGCTGCTCCAAAACATCAAATAATTAATGTCCATCCAATACATCCTCATGTCGACTGGGCTTGGAACTTTACCATGACCATTTCCAGGTCTAGGATCTACTATGGATCCCCAGGATTATAATAGCCCAACATGCACTTATACCGACATACACTTATATCAACAATACACTTATACCAACATACACTTATATCAACATACACTTATATCAACAATAACCCTTACTATGCAACCCCTCACAACAACCGTTTGCCTTTCTCTTTAGGCTGCAACACCCAACTCCATCTATTTAGCCTGCCAACACAAGCAATATAAACAAACTCATCAATGTTATTACTCTAAAACTGTAATCATATTTCATATCATTCACTATCAAGTATTGAGACAATAGGAGTGCGTCCACTCCCTAGGGTGTAGTCAATATTGAAAGCCCTTTCATGACCCAACATCGGAAAAGTGTGCACCCCTTTCCGATGTGAGCCATGTAGGCCCTATGCATACTCAAGCAATCTGTCATAATGGAAATAAAATCAAAACATGCCGTGCATATTGAATTTAACAATTAGACATGCATATTCTTAGCTAGGGTCACAGAACACTTATCCATTTGCAAATGCAGTGTTCCTTCATTAACGAGGAATGGGGCTCCCTTCTCTGAGTTGGCAGTCCCTCGATTTTCCATCCTAACTCCTTTTTACATTCCATATCCCACACATGTATTACTGACATAATCTATACCATCTCACTCATGTTGCTTACCAATCATGTAGTGCAGATGGGACATTTCCAAAATGCCCAATGGAGTTTCACCCGAAACCCATTTCCAAGATAGGGGAAACCTCCCCATGAAGTTTGGCTCCTGTAGGCCATCATAGATGGTCCTCCTGCAATGTGTACCCCTGGCACATTCATCAAGTATCCAAACAGTCATTCATTATCTACTAATACAATCCAAATTTGATTGTTCCATAACCAAGCAATGGCATTAGTAATTAAATTCAATATGAATTTGCTACTCTGTCTACTATAGAAATTGATTTGCTTAGCAATGAGGTGATCCTCAATTGTGGGTCTCTTGTAAGCAGCACCACTATGCCCATTATAATTTTATGCTTACTAGCAGAATATGAATACCTACTTACAATGCATCCTCCTGACACAATCTTATGCAAGCCAATAATGATTAGTAGTTGTCAGCAATTCCTTAAATCCGAAATTCACAACTCAAGTTTAACAACCCATTATGCATACCAACTATTTTCACATCCATGAGACTTCTCATAAGGTTTGGCTCTTTCACATGGTACATTCTGGAATTTTTCATGGTCTTACTCTCATTGCCATGTTCTAAACAATCTACCTGAAACCTGAGCTTCAATCAACCAAACACTTGGTAAGTATGGATGCATATAACCTTCTCATTGCTGCAGCCATCACTGAAGCACTTTTAGAATTTATAAAATTCAAATACTTCCAGCTGTTAATCACATCAATATTACCAAAACTTATTTATGTCATGCAATCATTATCATACTAACATTTGCAAGGTATAGTCACATCATTCATGTAATTAAATGAAATGTTTAGATACTCCTTACTTCACAAGTGTATCATTTGTGCCACCTTTCTCTTCCATAGAGCATTTTTGGCAGCCAATTGATCATGACTATCCTCTTTATGCACGTACTATCCTGCATTCATAAAAGCCTTTGAAATGGTTCCTGAATTTTCATCAATTCATCATTTCAGCCATTAGCTATTCATAATATCACATGCACTCATCTCAATGCATTCATGTAATGCATCACAACATTTGCACCTATACTTATGCAATCAGTCACTCACACCCTTCATATGCATCCATTCAATGCATGAGTACAAGATTCATAAAATATTTTTAATGCATATCCATTCAATGCTACCTTGCATTGATTCAGAAATACTATGCATTCAACACACCATGCATGGCCTAACCATGACTACTTCATATAGGATGCATTACTACAATCAAGATCATCAGTACTTACTTTCCTTGGGCTACTAGGACCAATCAACATATACAGGCATGAAACCTTTCTATATTCAAATATCCACATGGTATGAGGTCTCTTACCTTTACTACTCCTTAGAATTTGTCATAATTAAACCATTACATGCATGGATCCTACTTACACCTTCAACACTACCATTTTAGTCGGCATCTTGCAAAGGATTGCAGAATTTGCTCACCAACTTTTGATTATGGACGGGTTGCCTCATCCCTTACTCCAGAGGGTTGCTAGTCACATTTGTTAGCATCAGCAACATATTTATCCAGGTCCATGTTGTCATTGGTTTTTCCACTAATGCCAACACCAATGCAATAACAATCATTAGTGGTTCATTATAAATGTATAATCCTCAATATCCTATGTATGCAAAGCATAATCTCATACATTTCAGGTATAAAACTTAGGAAATGTAGTTATAATCAGCAATATAGGGTTTAAGGAAACTTCCCTTTTCAAGTCCCACATCCTCGCATGGAATTCCTCTTCCACATAATAGTTGGTTCATCTTCATGGTCTTTGCTACTTCTAGGCATGCAATTCTTGGATTTTTCCATATTGACAGCAACATTGTTTGTCAAAACAACCACTAGTACTTTTCTTCTCCTCATTCAAACTCTAGTGGTTCTCTACTGTTCTCTGCTGGATATGTTTTCCAACGCCTATCCCCATGCTCCATTCTGACTTCGGGTGTGAAAATCACACTACTTCTAAAATGACGATTTTCACCAAATATCTGCATTTTTACACACAACTGTATTTTGGTTTGGTGCCAACTTCAGCCACCTATAGGAGCAAGTCTAGGAAGATTCAGGAAAAACTTTTCTATTGGGAGAAGTTAGTGCATACAACAAGGAACACTCAGTAACTTGTGGATTTTGTTTCCGATGCACCATTCATCTTTTATGAATTTTGGGTTTGACTAATTTTCCCAAAACATATAATTTTCTTTTCACAAGAATGACTGTCTCAGGGGATGATGGGGGTCAAGGGGGATTTCCCCCTTATGTTGCAGGGTTGGTCAAGGGCAGCGCCCTCATTTTTTTTTTGTAAGTCTTTTATTTTCGTGCAATCTGGCGCATAAGATCGCTGCCATTTTTCTCCTTTTCAGCCCTGTAAATCCACTGAAAATTTGCTGAAAATCCCACTGAAAAACTGCTGAAATCCACTAAGAAATCCCACTTGAAAACTCAAAATTTCCTTTTTTAAATCGGATCTCTTCCCAACTAATCTTCCGATGTTTCGGTAGTCAAAACGACTAATTTCCCCGTTGCTCATTGGTGGCCATACAACTAACCCTTTCCACTATTCATCTATGCTTCCCGACTTCATCAGCAATGCCAAATCCTATCCCTCGGCGGTCAAATAGCTAATGTTTTTTTGCCGTTTCGGATCCCCATATGTCTAAGCTTCCAATTCCTTTATCAGTGTTGCAAAGGCCATCATCGGCGATTGAATCCTCTACCTATCAGACGACTAGTTCTCTAAGCTTCTGACACTCCGACAGTCTAATCTCCATCTTTTGTCCAACGCTCATCGATGGTCCAATCAACCAAATTTTTTCAACGTTTCGGGCTGATCCTCTTTTGGATTCCAACGTATCAGCAGACCGATCCTCTAATGTTTTTCGACGTTATGTACTTAGAAAAAAAAAATTGGAAATTTTTCTTCTTCCTTCCGTCCCTGCATCGGCTGCTCGATCGTCTAAATTTTCTTCGACGTTTCAGTGGTCTTCAGGAGATCCCTGCCGACACTTCGTCTCCGTCGAATTTTTCTCCGCTGGTGGCATCGAAAGTCCTTCCATCTAAATGTGCCGACAATTCGGCAGTCTTCAGCTAAATCCTTCCGATGATCTCCATTAGAGGAAATTTGGGGTCTAAAATGGGCCTTATAAGAAAATGTCCCAAAATAAGTTTTTGTGAGTTGGAATTCAAGAACCAATAGAATTTCAATAAAA
>LPNX011072043.1:512404-522675 GCA_001517045.1 Pseudotsuga menziesii
ATAATAATTACTTTAGGGGGGGTTGAAAGACCCGCATAGGTGTATATGAGGGAGGTTTAGAACTGCACCTAAAAGAAACCTTTTTGGGGGGTCTAGAGCCACCCCCAAAAGTCACTTTTAGAGTCAGAGTTTATCTCTTCCAGAACTGTCATTAAAAGTCCAAAATTTTATCGTTGGTGCTATTATGGGAGGTTTTGTTAATACCACCTCCAAAGGTTTGTAATATGGATTTTTAGGGGGGTTTGTAACCACCCTTGTAGGTACTTATGGGGGGGATTTGTAACCTCCCTCGTAGGCACCTACGAAGGGGTTTTGTAACCACACCCAAAGGTTTGTAATAAAAAATTTTAGGGGGGGGTTTGGAACTTCCCCCATAGATGTCTACGAGGGGGGTTTATAACCTCCCTTAAAAGTCACTTTTGCGGGGGGGTTAGAAATGCCCCCAAATTTCACTTTTAGGGGTAGTTTTGATCTCTTTCAAAACCGTCCCTAAAAGGACAAAATTTTAGCATCAATGTTATTAGGTGTGGTTTTGTAAAGCCTACCTCCCAATCCAAAACTACCCCCAAAAGTGACTTTTGTAGGAAGAATACAACCCCCCCCGCCCCCAATAAAATTCAAATTTGTTGTAGCTATATTTATCTTTGGGTGCATCTTCTTAGGATGTTTCGTCTACAGTGGTGGAAGCATGGAATTTTCCTTCTTTTCTTTTCCTTACACAATAATATTGTACAAAATGTCCCGACTTTTGACAATAAAAGCATATAAGCTTTGATTGGTCAAAAAATTTATTGATCTCTTTATTCTTTGAACAAAATGAATTCTTGGGGGAGAAATAATTCCTCCATTTCTTGTTTCTTACCATGAGGGAAATATTCTCCTCCTTATTTCTCACAACTTTGTTCTGGATGCACCCTTCTTCTTAGATGCAATCATTCCAGAGTCTTTTGAATTTGGGATGCTATTCTTTTCCATTTACCACAATAATAAAGGTCTCCCATGAGGTGGTGAGTCCATCATTGGTGGTTTGAATAATATCATCGTACTCTGTCTCCACACTGATGCTTGCAAGTTTATCCTTCACCTATGAAATATTTTGTGAAGAAGGAAGCTACGATCACATCTCTTTCTATCTTTATGTTCCACAACTTGTTTTTCAAATCCCTCTTTTGAGTAGGGTCCTTCTTCTCATAAATATTTTTGAGTGTGTAAAAACACTCCTTTGTCGTCTTCAATGGTGAGATCATCAACATTTCATACAATCAAATATGATCCTCTTCACATTTGCTTGATTGTTTTTGTAATTGGTTCTTCTTTCATTTTTAGTAGGCTCTTAGATCACAATGGTCACAAAGGAATTAATATAAGTCTCTTTGATAATTTTTATCACTCTTTCCTTCCATGTATTGAAGTTTGATGTTCCTTCAAGTCGATCTTCTAGTTACACAGATATTGATGCCATTATTTCAAGATCTTTCTCAATGCTTAAAGATCTATGTAGTTTTCAAATGCTTGCACAAAAATAATATCTTGCATGCCCTTTCTCTGATACCATGTCAATGTTTGAGAAAAAATTGAAGATACTTGAACTTTAGAAATTTTGATAAACAAATCCAGTGCATGTAGATCACATAAACTATTTAAAAACACAAATCATTCAATCCATAAAACACATGATGTACCCTGGGAAAACCCTCCAAATATGTAGGATGAAAAACCCATCAATCCTTTGAGTATAATTGAAGAGATTATTTTAAAACACTTTCATATTGCTTGATAAGAGATATCAAATTAGCAATAGAGATTAGAGATTACTAGAAATATTGTCTTAGTCTGTCAAAGTGAATAACATTCTAATAACAAGCTTATTCTGTCATACAATGAGAGGTAGAGAATGATTGCATGCCTTTTGGGAATTGGGAACACTGTGTGCATTGTGTGTACTACCTATTACTCCTTCCTCGACTTGGTTCCAAGTTGTCACCTTGAAAGTCTCATCCTTATAGAGGATATGCACCATCCATTGATTCACTTGTGTTAAATTCCTTTTAACTAAATGTGAGTTGATTGAACTGAATTGAACGGAATTGAACTGAACTAAACTGAATTGAATTAAACTGAATGAGATATGATTAACTAACTACTTGACCATTAGTTCAGATTTTAATTGAATGTATTTAGTTCTTCACAATAAGTTTCATAAACAACAAACACTTTGCATAAATCAAGGAGTAGATTCCTTAATTAATTGAAACTTGTTTTCCACAACTTAGACTTAACTGATGTCTTTTCAATTTGATTTCACTGGAGGTATGAAATGGGAAATTCGAATCCTTACTCTATATCTATGCTCACATCATTTATCATTAATTAATTTATGCATGGTCCATGAGTGTTGAATTAATTAATCATCTTTATCAGATCATACTCAGAAGAATTGTTCTGAACCTGTGATTATATGTATTACCACAGGTCATATAGTCATATGCTAAAGTAAATCACTCTAGGGGTATCTAATCCCTAAAGGAGACTTATAGAACCTAGTGATCATGACTACCCATACATCACATAGTACTATATCCTCATGAATTTATACAACGCAAGTCATATGGTATTGATACAACACAAGACCGGTCTTAATACAACACAATACTCCTAAAAACAATACAACATAAGTTCTGTACTTCATACAACATAAGTCTCTGACCTTGATACAACACAAGGTTCTGACATTGATACAATACAAGATCATAGTGTAGGAATCTCTCATGAATGGGACTTGATACAACACAATATCCTGTGTTGATACAACACAAGCTACCTGAACTTAATACAACATAAGTTTCAGACTTGATACAACACAAGTATCTTAACGTAATACAACATAAGTTACTAAACTTAATACAACATAAGTTCCAGACTTGATACAACACAAGTCTTGTGGAGAATGACTCTCGATGTTGTGCATTTAACGTGCGCAAGAAAAGGGTAAGAAGAAAGGAAAAGAGAATAATAACACTGATTTTAAGCCTAAGGATAAGCATAATTCTTCAGAAGGATCCCCAGGTTCCAAGAAGGAAAATCATAATAAGTTTGACAAGGCCAAGTGCTCTGACTGCAACAGAGGAATTCATCCATAGAATCTATGTATGAAGAAAACCATAGACTAAATGTATAGGCTCCTTGAAAAAAACAATATTTCCCTTCCTAAAGGTGTAAAGAAGTTTGATGTTGGAAACAAGAATAAAGGTCATGAGACATTCCATGCTCTAAAGGTGGGATTTTCTCAGTCACAATATTTTCTCATTGATTATGGAGCCTCTAACAACATGGTTTCCTCCAATGAATCATTATCTTCTCTGGATATCTCTAGAGGACATAGCATCCACATGGGAGATTACTCACAAGTCCCAGTTATCAAGAAAGTTTCAATCAAATTTGAGCATGGAGTGTTCAAGAATATTCTCTATGTCCCTTCCCTAGCAACAAATCTATTGTATGTATACAAGATGACTCATTCCGTCTCACCAAAGCACATCACATTTGATCCTAACGTAGTGGAGATATCTGAAATTTATATTGGGAATTTAATAGTGAAAGGATCTACAAATCACACCTTCAAGGCATATGAATTTTCTCACTTTCTTCCTAACTCATATCCAAGTTCCTTATTAATTCATGCTGATGTTACATGCAAGATTTGGCATGAAATATTTGGCCATATGAATTTCAAATATCTTCTGTAGCTAAACAATGAAAAAATGGTTGAGGGATTTCCTCTCATCAAGTCCACTGAAGGTGTAGGTAAGAACCCATAGAAAAGGTATGAGGTTGGGAAGGAAAGAAGAGCTTTCTTCACACTTGATTTGGTTCACAATGATGTCTCCAAACCAATTTCACATCATTTATGAATGGATCCAGATACTTTATGACCTTTATTTAAGACTACTCAAGGTATTATTGGATCTGCTTCCTCAAGCATAAGTCTAAGGTATTTGAAACCTTTAAATTTTTCAAAGCCTTACCTGAGAACACACTTGAGAATAATATCAAAGCACTCATATCAGATAATGGAGGAGAGTACATCGAAAGATAATTCCAGTAGTTGTGTGCCTCAACAGGTATTCAAATGCAACACTTATTCCCATACACACCACAATAAAATGGTGAAGTTGAGAGGAAGAATATTGTAATATCCCAAATTGTGATATTCTCTAATGTTCTATGATAGTGTTGACTCGCACACTCAATCTCATACAACTTTGCAAAATAATTATGCATGCAAACTTGCCATGCAAAAATGCCTTAAAATATAGTTGAATTAGGGTTAGGGTTTTGCAGAGATAAAATAACACTTACCACTAATATTCTTTCTCATAATGACTCAAGAGATCGTTTCATGCATAAGGATCTAGATGGGTGGTCTAATAATGATCTTTTCCTCTGGTGTTACCGCCCCACAGTACCGTAAGCACCCTCCAGACTGAAGGTGACGTTTTTGTAGGAGGAGAGGTCCATTCGGGCTGAAATTTTCTGAGCTTTTCATCCTGGTGATGCCGGAGAGATGGACTAGCACATGCGAAGGTTTTTCTGGCTCTAAGTGCCCTAGATAATTGATTGGAAGTTATGCTAGTCATGCCCCCAACTGATCTGTTCGGCTAATAGCTACTCCATGTGAGAAAATTGATGGTTGATAATCACTGCATACCATAGGATAGGCCTCTTGAGAAAGAGGAAGCTGACATGCAGGGGAAAGACTGGGTTTTGTGGTCCAAGCAAATCTTTCTCTGCTTTCCCTGCTACTTTTGACTGAAAAATGTGGATCTGCTAATAACCCTTCATAATGTGCTAGATCTTTGAATACTGTAGTATATAACGGATGCAATGGATAAACCTGAATTATCTATCCCAATAAGAGACTAGGGCAGATATCTCACTATTGAACCCTTGCTATATCAGTGACGACACCGTATCCAACCCCAACTTTCATGGTTGCATGTTGTGCTGTTGCTCGAAACTCCAAAATCAATCAACAATAACAACAGATATTTCCTTTAGTCCCATAACCCTTCTTAAATAAATCCTTATGCATTTTTAGGGTTTGCATGTTACTTTTAGGGTTTATTCTCACTTTTGCATGCATGCATTACTAATTTCAAGTTGACTTTAATATTGAAGAAATAAGGCCTCCATGCTCCGCATGCTTTATGATATTAACTCTGATGGCCTTCTTTACTATACTGATGATTGAATAATTGTCCTAATATGCTCCCTGTATTAAAGGTCCTCAATCAATTCCCTATTTATAAAAAATGAAACATTATAGTCCTCCCTCGCTAAATATTACTCATCCTCAAGCAATGCCAACGCAACTCCATAATCAATCAAATTGAACCAACTGAATCTAGGCATGACCCCATGGTCCCAAATTATCCTAGGAGATATGTAGCATCCTCTGCTCAAAGCACTACACTTTATGGTACCATCACAAGATATCCCATGGAAGCCTCCTAGAAGTAGAGTAAATAACCACGGTGTAAACGAGGTACCATTACAAGAGACCTCCTGAAAGCATCCTCTAGCAATCACTAAGCTGCCAATCACTATAATCCTAGGGTCCCAAATCAATCTAAGAATTACATAGGTCAAAATGCATCCACCACTACCATACGTAGTATCAACATAAGGAGCGTCATGTAGAATCCCAAGTAACCCCTTTCGTAAACATTGTATCCATCCCTCATAAGGTCTCCCACCTAGATCCCAATGCAAACTTGTGTATCTTTCATCCCAAATATCCCAAGGCTATTATGGGACTATACCCTTGGATAGGAATGGCTTCCCAAGAATCGCCCACTCAATAGGACACCACCCATTAATCTCATCAGACCCCCCAAAAGAACCTTTTTCATAAGCACCATCACAAGGAACAATCCTACCAAGATGGCATTCTTCCCTCCTGATTTCAATTGGAATGCTCATATATTTCTGCCCAATTTCTCGATCCTGGCCAACCTATAAAAACCATTCACCTTTATGCAAATGTGGACCCAAGATACTGCAAGCCTTGTCTATGTACTCTTGAAGAGGACTGCTTTGAAATGAAATAGTATGTTTCTTCTGCTTTCCCATCAAGTAATCCAACTGCTCTTCAATAATAGAAAGGTTGACCACTGACTCGGTACATACAACTCAAAGAACTATAAGCTCAACATCTTTCTCTACTATGGTGTCTTGAAGTATCTTGGTACTCTCTTTCATCGCTGGAATTATTTCTTTAACTCGTTCAATCTTCTTTTAGTGACTATCATCTGGAAGATATATCTCATGCATGTATAAAATCTCCCTAACCTCCATGTGTGACTACTCACTGTCTCAACTGTTGTGCTCATTGCCTTGCACCTCATGTATTTCTCTTGTCATAACTATCTGGATTCCTGCTGTAGGTGATGAAGAGTGTACCAAATCCAGATCATCACACAACTTGTTCACAATCTAACTAGCTAATGTGCTTGTGTCACTAGACTCATAGGATAGATCTAATGCGATCTCCTCATGCACATCCTCATCATGTACTGTTAACTCCAAATGAAGCTCACCAACAACATGTACTTAATTGCTCATCTTTCTTCCCTCCCCCAACTATGCCTTTAAGGAGATCCTCATCCAAATCCTTGGGCTAGCTCCTGAACTTGATGGTGTAACAATCTTGAAAGGATAACGCTGCACATACCTCATCACCCAAGGATAGATACTCCTGATATCAAGGAAAGTGTTGAAGTACTACTAACCTCTGCATATTTCCAGCCAATATCCTTCTCATTGTATTCATGTTCTCACAAGCTCGCAAAGAAAACCCTTTGTTCTGACATGCACTTTACCAACATCATTAACATGATTTAGCATGTACAAGCATGCATCAACATGCACTTTTATTCAATTGTTATTTGCCTACAGCTGGCAAGGATCATGCTCTGATACCATTGTAATATCCCAAATGATAATATTCTCTAATGTTCTGTAATAGTGCTGACTTGCACACTCAATCTCATACAACTTTGCAAAATAATTGTGCATGCAAACTTGCCATGCAAAAATTCCCTAAAATATAGTTGAATTAGGGTTAGGGTTTTGTAGAGATAAATTAACACTTACCATTGATATTCTGGCTGACAATGACTCCATATATCGCTACATGCATAAGGATCTAGATGGGTGGTCTAGTAATGCTCTTTTCCTCCAGTGTTACCGCTCCGCAGTACCGTTAGCACCCTCCAAACTGAATGTGACGTTTTTATAGGAGGAGAGGTCCGTTCGGGATGAAAATTTCTGATCTTGTCCATCTACTGATGTCAAAGAGATGGACTGGCACATGCAGAGGTTTGGATGCCTCTAAGTGCCCTAGCGAATTGATTTGCAGTTCTGCTGCTCACACCCCCAATTGATCTGTTTGGCTGATAGCTGCTCAAGGTGAGAAAACTGATGGCTGATAATCACTGCATACTGTAGGATAGGCCTTCTAAGAAAGATGAAGATGACATGCAGAGGAAAGACGGGGTTTTGTGGTCCCAACGAATTATTCTATGTTTTCCCTACTACTTCTGGCTACAAAATGTGGATCTGCTAATAACCCTTTGGAATTTGCAGGATCTCTTAATATTGTAGTATATGATGGATGCAATGGATAAACCTAGAATATCTATCCCAATAAGAGACTAGGGTAGATATCTCACTATTGAACCCTTGCTAGCTAAAGACACCGTCTCCAACCCCAACTATCACGGATGCATGCTATGTTGTTGCTCAAAAATCCAAAATCAATCAACAATAACCATAGATAGATCCTTTAGTCCCCTAACCCTTCTTAAATATATCTTTATGGACTTTTAGGGTTTTCATGTCACTTTTAGGGTTTATGCTCACTTTTGCATGCATGCAATTCTAATTTCAAGTTGACTTTAATATTGAATAAATAAGGCCTGCATGCTCTGCATGCTTTATGATAATAACTCTGATGGCCCTCTTTACTATACTGATGACTAAATAATTGTCCTAATGTGCTCCCGGTATTAAAGGTCCTTGTTCAATTACCTATTTATCAAAAACAAAACATTAAAAAGATATGTTTGAAAGAGATGTCTAGATGCCTTCTTGAATCAAGAAATATTCCTCCATATATTTGGGCCGAAATAGTAAACTGATCTTTGTACACCCACAACAAAATGCCTCAGAAATTAATTATTGGTGCCACTCCTTTTGAAGTATTGATGGGACATAAATCCAATGTCTCACATCTGAGGGATTTTGGCTCTAAAGCATGGGAAAAATTTCATACTGACAAGAGGAAAGCATTCCAAGATCAGAGAAGTGAATGCATATTGCTGGGATATGTGGATGATGCAAAGTCATACAAACTGATGGAGATTGCAACCAAAAAGTGTTTCATAGAGCGCAATGTTCAATATGAAGAAGATCAGGTGCATGATCTACAACCAACTAAAGAAGGTATAATTACTCAATCATTTCCATTTGTATATGATGATGTATTAACTAATATTTTAGATTCAGAGTCTGAAGATGAGGATTAATATGCTCAATATCTTGATGTTGAGAATTAACCTCAAGTAGATCTATCACATGCTCCCAATCAAAGGCCTAAATGGGACCAAAATATCATTGAAGATGTTGGGAGTAGTGTTGGAGATCGAGATAACAAAATAAGGACAAGATCTCAATATAAGGATGAACACCTTGCACTCTACCATATAGATCTACTTCTCCCAGAGAGGTGAATCATGATGATGGGTTCATATCCAGAGTCCTACAAGGAGTATTTCCATGATCCAAGATGGAATCCAACATATGGGAGGTACATTACATGGATTCAAGATTGCTTTCTTACATGGTGATCTTTTGAGGAGATTTATATGCAACAACCCTAGGGTCAGTGCACAAAGTTAAGGGACCTTTTAGATGCAATGGTAGATTGAAGAAAATGATTCAATATCTATAAAAGAGAAATCATCCCAAGCAATGTCAACCCTACCTAGCCTAGTCCCAAGCCTACCAAGATGCTTGCAAACTAGGATAGTTAAGCAAAATGCACGTGCATTATGTTACTCTAAAACACACACATTTTATGTTCTCCAAAGCATGCACGAGTTTTTTAAAACATGAATTATGCCCAATAGGGGGGTGTTAGGGGTTAGGGGGGGTTGATTAATGTGTGGGTATTCAGGTTTTATAGAGGGGATTTAATAGGCAGTTTGGGAGGTTAGGAGAATATGAAGGGAAATGGGGTTGTTAGGGGATTGGAGTGATTGAGTGGGGTTATATTTTAAGGGAAGAAGAGGGGGGTTAGTGGTAGGAGGAGGAGGGGGGATAGAGGTAGCGAGATACCTATGGATGTGCGCGTGTAAGTTTGTGTGTGTTAAGGGTTTAGTAAGATTTAGGGATAGAGGGATATGTAATGGAAAAGAGGGGGGAGAGAGAGAGGACGAGGAGGAGGGAAGTTTGGAGGTAGGGAGAGGAGGATGGGGGTTACTAAGAGTTGGGGAAAGAGGGGGGGTGTTATTTGTAGGGGTGACCTATGGATGTGTACTATGGGTGTGTGTGTGTGTGTGTGTGTGAGAGAGAGAGAGAGAGAGAGAGAGAGAGGAAGGGGGGTGTTAGGAGTTTGGTAGGGAGGGATTAGATTAATGTGGAGGTCTTTATGTGTTTTAGAGGGG
Organism: Pseudotsuga menziesii; assembly: GCA_001517045.1. Lineage (NCBI taxonomy): Eukaryota > Viridiplantae > Streptophyta > Pinopsida > Pinales > Pinaceae > Pseudotsuga > Pseudotsuga menziesii. Next base: position 522,133 of record LPNX011072043.1, read on the forward strand.
ATGTAATAGGTGTTTTGTGGGGTTAGGAGAATATGTAATAATAATGCACATCTTTTTTTGTTCAAATAAATGTGCATGCGATATTAACCATTACAACTATATTGTTTGGTTTGGTGATGATAACATTAAAAGGTTCATAGGGGGATGGTAAGGGATTAAAGGTAGAGATAGAGAGGGAGTGTTAAGGGGTTAGAGGTATAAACCAACGGGTGTGTTAAGAGATTGGGGGTAAGTGGAGAAAGTGGGAAAGAGAGTGAGACATTGGGTTAGTAAGGGGGGAGATAGAGAGGAGGAGGAGAGGAGGAGGGGGGTTAGTGAGAGTTGAGGGGAAGAGGGGGTTGACCTGAGGATGTGTATTGTGGGAGTGTGTGTGTGTTTGTGTCATTAAGAGAGAGAGAGATGGTTGGGGAATATATAGGGGTGGGGGATAGGTGTAGTTGGGTGAGTTGTGGAGTGAAGGAGAGTGGAAAAGGGGTTAGTAAGAGTTAGGGAGGAGGGATAAAGAGAGAGGGGGGTGGGGGTTAGTATGAGTAAGTAAGAGTT
>LPNX011072043.1:523259-537854 GCA_001517045.1 Pseudotsuga menziesii
TTGTTCAAACAAACATGCACGTGATATTTAAGATTACAACTTAATTGTTTGGTTTGGTGATGATAATATTAAAAGGTGAGGAGGATAGGGGTTTGGGGGGATTTTAAGGTGATTAAAGGGAAAGGGGGGTATAGGATTGGAGTGTGATTGTTTGGGTTAGAGAGAGAGGAAGAGGAATAGGGGGGTTAGAGGTACAAATAGGAGGAGAGAGAGAGAGAGATTGTGGGATGGTAAGGGGTTGTAGGTAGAGATAGAGAGGGAGTGTTAAGGGGTTAGAGATAGATACCAAGAGGGGTGTTAGGATATTGGGGGTAGGCGGAGAAAGGGGGGAAGAGAGTGATCCAATGGGTTAGTAAGGGTTCAGGAGAGGAGCACAGAGTGAGAGAGGGGGTTTCAAGGTTAGGTGTAGGTTGAGGAGTAGAGAGAGAGGGGGGGTGGTTAAAGGTATAAATAAGAGTAAGGGGTATGAGAGAGAGAGAGAGATAGAGAGAGATATAGAGAGAGTAGTGGGTTGTTAAGGGATTTAATGGATTGGGTGGTATTTGTGCTGGAAATAGTTTCCAGGCCACAAAGAAACAAGCCAACACAATCTCAAATATTCAATCAAATAAAACTAGGGTTTAAGGTTTTTAGAAAGGTTTTCCTAGTTGTAAAGTTTGGTGATTGGAGGGAATAAATTCATAAGCCAAGAAGGAACTAAATCATAAATAAAGAAGAACGAAGGTGCATAATATAATAAACATGTAGCTAAACAAGCTAAAAATGAAGCCAAAACATAGACTGAAGGGTAATATGGATCATATATCTCATAATTCTATTCATCAAATACACATGATAGTTTAAGTACTTAGCTCATAAACAAGTCAAAGACCTCCTTAAGCCAGCCAAAAATCAAACCCCTTATTCTCTTTCTAATCTACCTAAATACTGTTTTTCAAAAATTCAGTTAGGGTCTAAACCCTAACTATTTTTAGTCTACTCATCAATGGGATAATGTCAAAATTATAATTTACAAAATAAAGTATTTCTCAAAAAACATAACAAGTAACTACCTAACTAACACTACTCAAAGGTCTTTAGCAGCTTCTACCAATAAGGCTATTCCATCCAAGGCTTGGGCCTTCTTCCTAGCTCTCTGCTACTCAGCTTCCATATCTATTAACCTTCTCGTAAGTTCTTCATTCTACTGCTGTAAGCCTCTGACAGTCTGCTTCAATTCTACAAATTGTAAATCTGTGCTTCTTTTCCTTTTCAGGGCCTCCCTGGAGACTGCAATAAGCTCTTGGTAATGATCATTTACTTCTTGTAAATCCTCCCTGAGTCTTCTATTAGCTAGGACCAAACCATCATTAGTTTCTTGCATGTACTACATTTGATGCTTATAATGTTTGATGGTTCTTTGCAAATTCTCCTTTTCTGAGTCAAAAGCCTTCCCTGTTGTGGTATCCTATAGCTCACTAGGTAGCCATGGGATATTTAGCTTTCTAAAAATTTCCTCATCCTCATGCAGCAACTCTGTAGAAACACCATGAACACTTGGATTTTATTGATTATCTGTTTCATCAAGTACATTTTCATTCATTAACAACTTATTTTCTGAATAAGAAGCTTCCATTTCTTCTTTCTATTTTTCCTTCAACATTTCACCTCTTAATTCCATAAACACAACTGATAGTTTAGTCTCGGTGAGACTGGACTCTTTTGCTATCTTCAATGGTTTATTTCCTTTGTTTTTACATTTGCTAGATTCCAAACTTTCATCTGAAGAAGAAGTATCAATCATAGTCCCTTTGTTGTGTTTAACTTAGGGTTTAGCAACTTTTTCATGTTCAACCTCAATTTGTTTTTGGGTCTGGTTTTGGGTCTCCATCCTAAGGCAAGCTCTCTCATCATCTTTAAACTTTTTCCTTGATGTCTAACTATGGAAAACTCCATAGTTTTAACCCCAATCTTCTTTTTCTTTGGCATGACTGTTTTATCTTCTTGACTGGAGAACTACCTGCGTAAACCAACCCTAGTCTCAGCATTGATAGTTACCTCATCTCCTTCCAAAAAATATCCTTCATCTTCAGATAAAATAGCAATTGGGATTCTTTGTTGGACCTTAGCATATTCCTTCTCTACTGCAACCTTCTCTGCGACAACAATTTTTTCATCTAAAAGTGCCTTTGCTGGTGCTTTAATTTGCACAGGCTGAGTTTTCTTTTCACTAATCAGCAAACCTTTTCCCTTACTGTCAATTGAAGGCTGTTGAGGTTCGATGTCTCCCTTCGAAGGTTCTGTCACTTCCTCAATTTTGACACATTTTTTATCTTCAAACTTGAATTTTTGACCTATTTTCTAATTAGGGTTTGTCCCTTGTCCACATGATTTTTGGTAGGCTGTTCTTCCTGCTTAATTTGGAATCCAGACCAGAAAATAAAGTAGTCCCATGTCTTCCCTTCTCTTTGTAGAACAGTGCTGATAATGAGCTTGATCAATCCATGATGGAAGATGGACTGTGCAGTGTGGTCATGATGCTCTTTAATCCTGCTTGACATTTTCTATAAACTATTCAACCAGAAGAAAGGGAGACTCATCCTTGATTCACCGGCAAGGTGCTGTAAGAACCTAAAATGACACTTAAAGACAAAAGCATACCTCCCTTCACAGGTAATGTAGCTTTGTAGGACTTTGATGGGCTCCACCCATTCAGCTCTAAAATTCTGAATGAGCACTCTCTTGCTCCAGTTTGGAATAATGCCAGGTAAAAGATACCTTTGGGCATTGAAGGTAAATGGCACCTTTTTGAACCACAACTCTCCTTCATTTCTGACTCCTATTGCTTCGGCCAGCAACTCCATAGTCAACTTAAACTTTAGAGTATCAAATGATACCATGTCTTGGTTATAACATTGGGAAAATTTATAGCCATCAATCTTCTTAAAGAAATCCAATCATCCAGCATTCTCAAAAAGCTCTGCACAACATGGAAAATTGTCAATCCAATTTCCTCGGTGTTATAGCCATCAATCTTCTTAAAGAAATCCATCAATCTTCTTAAAGAAATCCAATTTCTGAGACCTCGGTGTTATAGCCATCAATCTTCTTAAAGAAATCCAACCATCCAGCATTCTCAAAAAGCTCTGCACAACCTGGAAACTTGTCAATCCAATTCATCTCAGTGGGCTGAGCCCTGTTGGTCTTGCCACTTTTCTTCATATACTTTTCAATGGCTAAATTTTGTGTAATTTTAAGGCCCTGTTAATGACCTAAAAACCCATTTTTCCCTCAAGTTTCTAGAGTTTTGACAGTCAGCCTTCTTTGATTCTCCTTGGTTTTTTTCTCTTAATTTTTAACAGTCTATTTCTATTGTTAATGCAGGAAATGTTTTGCACCAGGCTAGGATAATTTAGGTCAGCAGAGGGCCAAAAATCTTTAATAAATATGCTGCTGAAATTAACTCCCCTCCAATATGCTCATCAAAATGCTAGAACACCTCTGAAATGCATAGAGACATCTATGTGTTGTGATTCTGCACAAATAGCATCCTTGGCTACTTCTAATGCCACTAATGAGTTATCTTTTTTCAATAAGGATTCTGCATTAGCACTCTCAACTGCTTGCTTCTTAGATTCAAATTGTGATTGTTTAACTAGGGGATGAGATGATATGAGAGCAATCTTATGTATGCTAACTTTCTGCTTCAACTTGCATTCAGCACAAAACCAATCAGCCTCTAGCACATACTCAGACAAGGTCTTCATCCAATTGACATGCTCAGCTAACTCATTACATTGATTACAGGTAACAAGTAAATTTGTGAAACCCTGTTCGCCACAAACAATACAGACCTTCACCTTATCATATTTGCTGGTCTTGACAGGGAAATTGTTCAATGTAACTGCTGTTTTTCAACTTATCACTTTCCAAAACATCTAAAACCTTTTAGACTGATATCTAATCATTGAGAGCTTGTTAACAACATGAATTAAAGTTTTCCTTAATCAATTTTAACATAACAAGACTTAATGGAAAAAACCCCAATTTAGTAGCCACGACCAAGTTTACGCGGAATACCTCACTCTCGTCCTACTGCAGATGTTTAAAATAAATCCTTGCACTATCTGACTATCGAATTTAACTGTCTAGGTGTCTTCAAGTCTTCAATTTGCTTCCAACTGGTGCACTGAGAAAACCCTCAATTCCCTCTGTAACTGCAAATTTTGGGCTTTTAGCAGTTGTCTTCATTTCACTTTGCCTCCAGCTTCGTAATACATATGTGGAGAACTTCTTTCCCATCAATCTCGGTTTGTTCCTCGATCTGTCATCATTCACCCAACCTTAACTGTTGATCACCACGATCTCCTTCACGTCATAGACCACACCTGTTTGCATGATTATTTCTAATTAAACACGTATCAAACCTGTCTACACATGTGATTATTCATCCAGGAGCACAATCATGAGAAAATTTGGTGAAAAAACCGACGAAATTAGTGCCCGCAATATTCTTGTAATGCCGCAGTGTAAAATTTTAGCCGTTGCACTACAAGAATGTTTTTAAATCAAATTTGGCGCTTTTTTAGTCATTAATTCCATTTTAAAGAAGGTTTATATGGTAAACCTTTCTCTTCGAGTGTATTTGTGAAATCTTTAATCAATATAAATCCTATAGAACCCTTCAGAACCTAAGGAAACAAAAATAATAAAAACCTAAAGGCAAAAATCAAAACTTCACTTTAAATCAAAATTTCATGAAAGTAAGTTAATGAGAAAAATTAAAACAAAAATCACAAGAAAAATATAAAACTAAAGAAAACAAGTTCATGACTTAACATCTAGCTCCAGCTGCGGGTTGAAGTCCTCCCTGTGAAGCTTGAAGAACCTGTAGTCTAGTGGCTTATTTTTTGTTACCTACTAGTCTGCAAAATTTCCATTGGGTTATGGAGTCCTTATTATGCTTCACTCACAACGGTATATACAATGAAAAGTGAAAAACTCCTCCAAGACTGTAAAAATGCTTGAGGAATTGTCCATTGACTGGACTTGACAATTCCTCACCTTCCAAAGACTGCAGGACAAAAGTGTTATTTTCCAGAATCTTAGACACTAGGAAAGGGCCAAACCATAGGTTATCAAATTTACCATGCTTCCCTTTTTGCTCTTTCCTTGCATCCCACCTCAAAACCATATCACCAACTGAGAAAGTGTTTTCTTTGATGTTCCTATCAAATCTTCTTTTAATCTTCAATCTATATGACTGTGCCCTTTCTTCCACTTTTCCCCTATTCTGCTGCAATTCTATCATCTCATAAATCCTTTGCATATCATTGGGATCTTCCTGGAAATTCTGAATAAATGTCATCACTGGGACTCCCAATTGAACAGGAAAAAATACCTCTATGCCATACACTAATTGGAAAGGAGAAGTTCCAATTTCTTGTTTGACTGTTATTCTATCCACCCACAATGCATATTTCAGCATAGAATCCCATGATCTCTTATTATGCTTAAGCAACTTTTTGATACTCTGAATGATGTTTTTATTTGAGGATTCAGCCAAACCATTACCCTGGGGATAGTAAGGAGTTGAATGATTCAACAAGATACCAAGCTTTCCACAAAATGCTTCCATTGCCTTAGACTTGAAAGCCTTTGCATTATCTGTTACTATTTTCTGAGGGCACCCAAACCTACTAAGGATATTTTCTTCAATGAATTCCATGATTACTTTGTCTATGGAATTCCTAGTAGGGATGGCTTCCACCCATTTGGTAAAGAAGTCTATTGCAGTTAGAATCCACCTGTGTTGTCCTGAGGAAGATGGATTTATCTCCCCTATAAAATCTAGACCCCTGTGCTGGAAAGGAGCACTTATTGCAATAGGTTTTTGGGGCAATGACAACAATTTTTGTTTGCCAGCAAACTTCTGACAAGGGATACAAGCTCTTACCTTATGATAAACATCTGCAAACAAAGAGGGCCAATAGTATCCAACTCTTAAAATCCTATATGATGTTGTCTTCCAGTACTTGTGACCTCCACAAGCACCCTCATGAGATTAAAAAATTACTCCCCTAGTTGCAGATTTATCCAAACATCTGAGTAGGATTCCACTTGGGTCCTTCCAGAATAACTACTCTTCTACTAGACAATACTTAGTAGCTTTAAGATTTAAAGATCTAGCATATTTCCTATCTAAATGCTCAAGAAATTGCAAAAACAATAGAAAATACACAATGTCTGCATACCAGGTGGATGCTGAATAATAGTCCATAATCTTCTCTTTTTCCAAGATTGCTTGATCTTCTTCCTGAGCTAACTCTTCAGCCATTACATGCAATCCCAGATCTTGACAATTTGATTCAGCCAGCAGCTTGGCTAAACCATGCCCTTGACTAATTTGGTAGGTCTGATATCTACATCATACTCCATGATTTTAGCAATCCACCTGCCTCTTTTCCCTTCACTATCAGGCTGTGTTAAAACATCTTTTACAGTAGCATTAGGCACAAATGAAATAACTTTAGAATGTAGAACGTAGATTCTGAAAAACTTTAAAGCTTTTACCAGAGCATAGGCCTGTTTTTCTAAGATACTGTATTTCGGTTCAGAATCCCTGAGAGTTTTGCTGAAGAATGCAATAGGCTGCTCCAGCCCTTCCTTATTCTTCTGCAATAGAACAGCTGCTATTGTATCCTCTGATGCAAATGAGAATGTAAGAAATTCTCTAGTAAAATTTGGGCTTACTAATACAGGAGCTTCAGTAAGAGCCATTTTGATCTTCTCAAATGCATTCTTTGCCTCAGTGGTCCACCTGACTTCCTGATCCTTTTTCAGCATGACTGTGATCTGTTTGACAGTCTTAGCAAAGTTTGGTATAAACCAACGCAGAAAGTTGATTTTACCAATGAAATATTGGACATCCTTTTTACTCCTTGGTAAAATTATCTTCAATATAGCTTTTACCCTTTCAAGATCAATCCTTATACCATCAGCAGACACTAAATGATCTAGAAACCTCTTAATCTCAATGTCATATTCAAACAATATCCACTACTTAACATTATCAGGTACAGATGGTCTGTACCTAACTTCAATGGGATATCTCAACTAAGTGGTCTTGGGGATTCTAAAGTGTGTGGCAGCCAAAGCTAATGAATCTGCAGTCTGATTATGGTCTCTTGGAATATGGGTAATTTTAAAAGCTACAAAATAATTCTCAATCATATCCCATACCTCATTTTGATAGCCTTTCAGCAAACCCTGCTTCACTTGATAGTTGCTCTTCACCTACTGAACAACTAATTCGGAGTTACCAAATGCAGAAATCTGTTGAATGCCCAAATATTTGGCAGCTTTTAATCCTAACAGCAAAGCTTCATATTCAGTAGTGTTGTTTGTAGTAATAAACTCCAATTTATACATCAACTTTACAGTTTCACCTCCAGGGGATATGAGAAGAACCCCTGCACCTGCACCTTCTTTGGAAGAGGACCCATCAAAGTATAATTTCCATAGCTCATCCTCCTGTTCTCTGCTGCATTTTACTGGCTGTTCTTTTTCAACCTGTAACAAACCAGGAGTATTATCATCATCACTAAAATGTAACATGCAAGTACCAAGGTATTTATCAACAACGTACAGTGGTTGGTTGGTTGGGTTCTTATCATCCGTCACAATATATGCAAATTGAAGCTCTCTGCACATCCTTCTATTTTCTCCTCCAAACACAGGAATAGTAGCATATGATAGATCCATTTGTAAGGTCCCACCAACCTTCTTTGCCTAAGACCTAGAAAGAAGTAACCCAAAATTAGGAGTAATATCAGCTACCACTACATCCATGATCACACTTTTCATGGGTAACTAAGCTAGGATGACAACCATGTCCTTTATTACCCCTAAACACTTCACTGCTCGGGAATCAAATGCATACAGATCATGATAGGGTTTAGTGATACTCAGACCTAAAGCCTCCATAACAGCCTTTGGCATTAAACTGTGTGAGGCTCCCGAATCTAACAAGCAATTATGTATCATTTGTTCATGGACTGTCAGGGTGATGTAGAATGGAGGTGAAGCACCTGCTTCATTTTCAGTCTTTTCAGCCAAGGCTGATCCAATGAAAATCCTAGGATTTTCTTCTTGCAAATTCACCGTATCAGAAATAGACTGATTGCTTGCTGAATTCATCACCTTAATAACTGTTTCTTTATATGAAGGGTTTCTCATTAATTCAATTAAAGGTACAGGAATCTTTAACTTTCCTAATTCATTCTCCAAACTGAAATTCTAGACAGTTTTATTTACCTCTTCAACCTCTGTGTTTTTCTTTTGTTTTTCTGAAACTTGTCTTTTCTCTGTCACAGGATCAGATGACTGCTTAGCAGGGACAAATGCCTTCTTCTTCGAGATTTGTACCACCTATTTTGGACCTAACCTTAGATTCATAGTCTTCTTAAGTTCATTTTGACAGACAGTAGCAGTTACAGCAGTCTTTTCTAGACCTAAATCATCCTTTGTTTCGAACATGTCAGCATCATAGCATTCTGCATTTAGAAACTCTTCCTCAGTGACAAAACCCCTAGACAATCCTTCTCCAAAATGATTCATATCTTGATCAGTCTCTTCAAAGATCAGCTCATCATCAACTTCTTCTTCATCAGCCACATTGTTCTGAATAGGTGGTGGCACTCTTTGGTCCTCATTTTCTCTCCTTTCTCGCTGGATATCATTATTCCTTTGTTCTCTAGGCATGAAACGGGGACCAAATTGTCTTCTGAACTGGACCTGATTATTAATATTTCATTCATCTTCTAGAACAGGCTTGTTGGAATTTTTCTCAAGCTCTAATTTATTTAATTTTGTAGTCAAAATCTTCACCAACCTAGCCATTTCATCAATCTTCCCTTCAACAGATTGAGAAGCTGAACCTCCGAGAGCTGCTTCCTTCTTTCCTTTTCTATCATAAAGTTGCTGAGTTGTTTCCTTCTTCAATATATTAGAAGCCAATATGTTAGATTATACCTCCAAAGCTGCATCCTACATATTCAGTAAAGAAATAGGCCTCCTTTCTCTTAGTAATAAGGAGAATTCATGGTCGAAAGCATTTGCATATGTCAATTTTGCAGATGTTTCTATGGGTTTTATTTCTACAAGAATTCTACTATACATCTTGTTAAACCTCTTTGAAAAATCTGCAACAGTTTCATCCTTTTTCCTCCTAAGGGCTCCAAACTCAGTTATGTAGTATGTATGGTCTTTGGTATCACCCCACTGTCTCATGAAGAGATCACTAAGTTCTTCAATGATAGTGATTGAGTTAGGACGCAACTCCCTGAACCACTTTCTGACATCTCCATCAAGGCTATGTACGAACATTCTCATCCATACATCCTTGGCTTCAATGTTTTGGTTATCAGCATAACTAAGGAAAGATTCCCAGTGTTCTTCAGCTGTAGTTTCCCCTGTCCATTAAATATAGGAAAATATTTTTGATAGTCACCTCCAAGAAGTGCATTTAAAGGATGAGGAAAAACCAATGGTGCATATCTGGCTGCAACCATTTGGTCCATCATGTCTATAGGCTGATTTTGGGCTGTCGTTTTAGGACTGACTGATTTTGGTGATGAAGAAGTTTAGCTAGAACTTGGATGAAAGGGGTTTTTACCTACTTTCAATTGAAAGAGAGGTATCTTACCAGGAGAGGCAGTTTTATCTTTTCTTAAGGATTGAGGATTAGTAAAAACTTGGAAACTACTATCAAGAATTATTGGTTTTACCCAAGGTGAAGTTTCTTCTTCTTTTCTTGACACAGATGAAGCTAATGGACCATCCAACTAGTCAGGGTCAGATAGGAAGGGTAATGACTGAGACCTTCCAATATTTCTTGATGTCTTCAATATCTGTTCAGGATCTGTAACACCCAACTGCAATGGTGAAGTAGGTTTGTTTCTAGTTCCAACTCCCCTAGTAGCCACTATGACAAACTGGTGAAAAGTAGCCTTAAAAATGTGCTGGTTTAAGTTCACCTCTTAAAACCAGTAAAAATGATAAGTATCCCAGGGAAAATATGTTTTCAACTTCGTCCCCGACAACGGCGCCAAAGATGTTTGTGCTAGAAATTGTTTCCAGGCCACAAAGAAACAAGCCAACACAATCTCAAATATTCAATCAAATAAAACTAGGGTTTAAGGTTTTTTGAAAGGTTTTCCTGGTTGTAAAGTCTGGTGACTGAAGGGAATACATTCATAATCCAAGTAGGAACTAAATCATAAATAAAGAAGAACAGAGATGCATAATATAATAACCATGTACCAATAGAATATAACCTTGAAATTCATTCACAACTGACAAGCATTACACGCATAAAGACTAAAACAGCAATGAATTTATCAATCATGTAGCTAAACAAGCTAAAAATGAAGCCAAAACACAGACTGAAGGGTAATACGGATCATATATCTCATAATTGTGTTCATCAAATACACATGAGAGTTTAAGTACTTAGCTCATAAACAAGTCAAAGACCTCCTTAAGCCAGCCAAAAATCGAACCCCTTGTTCTCTTTCTAATCTACCTAAATATTGTTTTTCAAAAATTTAGTTAGGGTCTAAACCCTAACTATTTTTAGTCTACTCATCGATGGGATAATGTCAAAATTATAATGTACAAAATAAAGTATTTCTCAAAAAACATAACAAGTAACTGCCTAAGTAACAATACTCAAAGGTCTTTAGTAGCTTCTGCCAATAAGGATATTCCATCCAAGGCTTGGGCCTTCTTCCTAGCTCTCTGCTACTTAGCTTCCATATCTGTTAACCTTCTTGTAAGTTCTTCATTCTGCTGCTGTAAGCCTCTGACAGTCTACTTCAATACTGTACATTGTAAATTTGTGCTTCTTTTCCTTTTCAGGGCCTCCTTGGAGACTGCAGTAAGCTCTTGGTAATGATCATTTACTTCTTGTCAATCCTCCCTAAGTCTTCTATTAGCTAGGACCAAACCATCATTGGTTTCTTGCATGTACTCCATTTGATGCTTATATTGTTTGATGGTTCTTTGAAAATTCTCCTTTTCTGAGTCAAAAGCCTTCCCTGTTGTGGTATCCTGTAGCTCACTAGGTAGCCATGGGATATTTAGCTTTCTAAAAATGTCCTCATCCTCATGCAGCAACTCTGTAGAAACACCATGAACACTTGGATTTTCTTGATTGTCTGTTTCATCAGGTACATTTTCATTCATTAACAACTTATTTTCTGAATAAGAAGCTTCCATTTCTTCTTTATGTTTTTCCTTCAACATTTCACCTCTCAATTCCAAAAACATAGCTGATATTTTAGTCTCGGTGAGACTGGACTCTTCTACTGTCTTCAATGGTTTCTTTCCTTTGTTTTTACATTTGCTAGATTCCAAACTTTCATCTGAAGAAGAAGTATCAAGCATAGTCACCTCTACTATGTTTAACTTAGGGTTTAGCAGCTTTTTCATGTTCAATATCAATTTGTTTTTGGGTCTGGTTTTGGGTCTCCATCCTGAGGAAAGCTCTCTCATCATATTTAAACTTTTTCCTTGATGTCTAACTATGGCAAACTCCACAGTTTTAACCCTGATCTTCTTTTTCTTTGGCATGCCTGTTTTATCTTCTTGACTGGAGAACTCCGTGTGTAAACCAACCCTAGTCTCAGCATTGACAGTCACCTCATCTCCTTCCAACAAATATCCTTCATCTTCAGATAAAATAGTAATTGGGATTCTTTGTTGGACATTAGAATCTTCCTTCTCTACTGCAATCTTCTCTGTGACAACAATTTTTTCATCTATAAGTGCCTTTGCTGGTGCTTTAATTTGCACAGGCTGAGTTTCCTTTTCACTAATCAACAAACCTTTTCCCTTACTTTCAATTGAAGGCTGCTGAGGTTCGATGTCTCCCTTCGAAGGTTCTGTCACTTCCTCAATTTCAACACATTTTTTATCTTCAGACTTGACTTTTTTCCCTAATTTTCTAATTAGGGTTTGTCCCTTGTCCACATGTTTTTTGGTAGGCTGTTCTTCCTGCTTAATTTGGAATCCAGACCAGAAAAGAAAGAATTCTCATGTCTTCCCTTCTCTTTGCAGAACAGTGCTAATAATGAGCTTGATCAATCCATGATGGAAGATGGACTGTGCAGTGTGGTCATGATGATATTTAATCCTGCTTAACATTTTCTATAAACTCTTCAGCAAGAATAAAGGGAGACTCATCCTTGATTCACCAGCAAGGTGCTGTAAGAACCTGAAATGATACTTAAAGACGAAAGCATACCTCCCTTCACAGGTAATGTAGCTTTGTAGGACTTTGAATATGGGATCCACCCATTCAGCTCTGAAATTATGAATGAGCACTCCCTTGCTCCAGTTTGGAATAATGCCAGATAAAATATACCTTTGGGCATTGAAGGTAAATGGCACCTTTTTGAACCACAACTCTCCTTCATTTCTGACTCCTATTGCTTCGGCCACCAACTCCACAGTCAACTTAAACTTCAGAGTATCAAATGATACCATGTCTTGGTTATAACATTGGGAAAATTTATGAGAGACCTCGGTGTTATAACCATCAATATTCTTAAAGAAATCCAACCATCCAACATTCTCAAAAAGCTCTGCACAACCTGGAAACTTGTCAATCCAATTCAGCTCAGTGGGCTCAGCCCTGTTGGTCTTGCCACTTTTCTTCATCTACTTTTTAATGGCTGAATTCTGTGTAATTTTAAGGCCCTGTTAATGACCTAACAGCCCCTTTTCCCCTCAAGTTTCTAGAGTTTTGACAGTCAGCCTTCTTTGATTCTCCTTGGCTGTTTTCTCTTAATTTTTAACAGTCTGTTTCTATTGTTAATGCAAGAAATGTTTTGCACCAGGATAGGATAATTTAGGTCAAAAGAGGGCCAAAAATATTTAATAAAGCTGCTACTGAAATTAACTCCCCTCCAATATGCTCATCAAAATGCAAGAACACCTCTGAAATGCATAGAGACATCTATGTGTTGTGATTCTGCACAAATAGCATCCTTGGCTACTTCTAATGCCACTAATGATTTATCTCTTTGCAATAAGGATTCTGCATTAGCACTCTCAACTGCTTACTTCTTAGATTCAGATTGTGATTGTTTAACTAGGGGATGAGATGATATGAGAGCAATCTTGTGTATGCTAACTTTCTGCTTCAACTTGCATTCAACACAAAACCAATCAGCCTCTGTCACAGAGTCAGACAAGGTCTGCATACAATTGACATGCTCAGCTAACTCATTGCATTGATTACAGGTAACAAGTAAATCTGTGAAACCCTGGTCACCACAAATAGTACAGACCTTCACCTTACCATATTTGCTGGTCTTGATAGGGAAATTGTTCAATGTAACTGTTGTTTTTCAACTTATCACTTGCCAAAACATCTAAAACCTTTTAGACTAATATCTAATCATTGAGAGCTTGTTAACAACATGAATTAAAGTTTTCGTTAATCAATTTTAACATAACAGGCCTTAATGGAAAAAACCCCAGTTTAGTAGCCATGGCCAAGTTTACACGGAATAACTCACTCCCGGCCTGCTGTGGACGTTTAAAATCAATCCTTGCATTATCTGACTATCGAATTTAACTGTCCAGGTGTCTTCAAGTCTTCAATTTTCTTCCAACTGGCGCGCTGAGAAAACCCTAAATTCCGTCTGTAACTGCAAATTCTGGATTTTTAGCAGTTGTCTTCATTCCACTTCACCTCCAACTTCGTAATGCATATGTGGAGAACTTCTTTCCCATCAATCTCGGCTCGTTCCTCGATCTGTCATCATTCGCCCAACCTTAACTGCTGATCACCACGATCTCCTTCACATCATAGACCACACCTGTTTGCATGATTATTTCTGATAAAACACGTATCAAACCTGTCTACACATGTGATTAGTCATCCAGGAGCACAATCATGAGAAAATTTGGCAAAAAAACCGATGAAATTAGTGCCCACAATATTCTTGTAGCGCCACAGTGTAAAATTTTAGCCGTTGCGCTACAATAATGTTTTAAAATCAAATTTGGCACTTTTTTAGTCATTACTTCCATTATAAAGAAGGTTTATATGGTAAACCTTGCTCTTAGAGTGTATTTGTGAAATATTTAATCAATATAAATCCTATAGAACCCTTCAGAACCTAAGGAAACAAAAATAATAAAAACCTAAAGGCAAAAATCAAAACTTCACTTTAAATCAAAATTTCATGAAAGTAAGTTAATGAGAAAAATTAAAACAAAAATCACAAGCAAAATATAAAACTGAAGAAAACAAGTTCATGACTTAATAGGTGGGGTTAGATTTAAGTAGAAGAAGATGAGGTTAGAGGTAGGAGGAGGAGGGTGTTAGAGGTAAGGGGATATCAATGGATGTGTGTGGGTGGGTGGTTGTTAGGGTTTGTTGGGGGGTGTTAGGTGTCAAGGGTTGGGGTTTGGAGGGGTGTTAGGTGTCAGAGGTTGCGAAGTGAGATAAAGTGGAGAAGGGGTTAGTAATAGTTAGGGAGAGATGGATAGTTAATCGAGAAGAGGGGGGGATAGAGAGAGGAGGATTGGGGGGGGGGGGGG
>LPNX011072043.1:538551-575241 GCA_001517045.1 Pseudotsuga menziesii
ATAATAAATTGTAATGTTAAAAATAGTGCACGAGTTATAGTATTACAAAATGTGCAAGCAGTTTGTGAGACTATAATGTATACGCATTTTTATTTGGGGCAAAAAAAATTGAATTTAAACAAAATGTGTACGTGTTTCTTTCCACTGTGGTCGAACATCTACACGTGCTAGTGTGGAATTCTTATTCCTATATTTCTAGTTCAGAATTTGCTTTGATTTCATCATGACTATGCCTTCGAGTATGATAAACCATGGCTAATTGAGAATTACATCCAAAGTTTCAATATGTTCATGTTTAGCCATTGGTTACAGCATGTTTCACACCGTAATTTTTTATGCAGAATCCAAATATATAATTTTTAACAAGAATGTATATCTTTTTCTTATTTATCTTGTGTCATTACTTCTCAACTCAAAAAACACATTGTTAGTGTTTCCTCCATAACTCTTTTGTTTCTCAACCATTTTGAAAAAAAAATATGGATGGTGGACTAAAGGACACCAATCTCTACATGGTATAAAAAACCGTTTCCAAATAATTGCATCAATACCTTCAAAGGATACACCCACAATTGACGTACTGTTTTCTAGGTTTGGTCACTTAGACATAATTAAAAAAAATTAAAAAATATTATTTTCATTTTTGGAAAAATAGTCGTGCACTAGTACTATCTGTTCTCTATATGTGTACTAGTTTTCTTAAGTTGATTCCATCATTTAGGAACTCAAAGGATACACCCACAAAAACACATACCTTATAATTTGTAGCAAAAATAAAATGTTCATGTTAAAAAAAGATCAAACTTTAGATAGTTAAGAACATTTTCAATAGAAAAAATCTATATATTTTTAAACTCCATTGAGTTTCCTACATTTCATTTGTTTTACTCATCGCAAGATTCATTGTGTAAATGTCTCAAAATATCCATGTAAGTTGATGGATGTATGTTTTCTCAGTTTTATATTCCATCTAACGTGTCAAAAGAGACCCTCATTAGCTTAAACACACACCCCCATGATTTCACAAGGATGGAAATATTGTGTGTTGACTAAAGAAATCCATGTATATTTTAAAACAAGCCCTCATAGTCTAGTATGCAAAGATTGATAAATTATATCTTGGTTTTGGTTTTAAATGTTGTGAATCAAATCATAGTTTTTATGTTTCATATGTAAGTGATGATACTTTAATTAGTACACTATATTTTGATGATCTAATCATTACTAGATCTATTGCATATTTAATTTAGGATTAAAGAAATAGTTAGAAGGTACATTTGAAATGGTCAACCTAGCTTTATTTCATTTCTTCTTGGGCATCCAAATTTGCAACCAGATGGATATATATTTGTTTCTCAACTTAAATATGTGTTGAATCTATTGTTGAGGTTAAATAGGGATATTATAAGCCATATGCTTCACCCTATCAAATGAGGAGTGACGACTAACAAATATGATTCTTTGAGATTTTTGCTACTTGCTATAGGATACTTGTTTGTAGCCTTATTAATTTAATTTCTCTTCTTCAACCTCATATATGCTTCATTATTAGTTTGGTATCTAATTTCAAGTGGGATTTCAAAGAGATCCACTTGAAGGTTGAAAATATGACTATTCATTATAAGTGTACATATTATCTTAGTATGATAAAGTATTGTAATAATAATATGAACCAATTAAATTAATTAGTTATACAACACCAATTAAACCAATTAAATTAATTAGTATTGTATTGTATTAAAGTATTGTATTGTATTAATCTTAGTATGATAAAGTATTGTATTGTATTATCTTAGTATTGTAAAGTATTGTAATATTATCTTAGTATGATAAAGTATTGTATTAATAATATGAACCAATTAAATTAATTAGTTATTGCAAGACCATGACAAAGACATATAATCAAATCAAATCATTGATATCTTTTTGAATCCATAATAGAAGTTAAGAACTTGTGAAATTTTAGGTTATGATTGGGCTATAAGAAGCTACAATTTAGTTGATCTAGAATAAGTGAAATAAGTAAGACAACAATAAAAATGATAAAAATAAGAACAAAGATAAAAAAAATTAAAAGTGATTTGTGTTTTATTCAAATATAATTAACTTTGATGATTGAAAGATTTGATCTTTTTAGACACAATTTTAAATGCATCAATATTGTTGCACCTACAATCATAAAGATGGAACCAAAATATCTAAAAAAAATAAAATTCGTAAGCAATCAATGTGAATTAACTAAAGAAAATGGTCCATATATAATTGTTGATCTATACAATAAAGAAAATATATATTTATAATTCCTGACCTCTACAATGGTGTGTGATTAAGACCTAATGTGATTAAGACCTAAAACAATAGTTCAAAGAGAGATTGATGATAAGAAAATAGCACAAATACCAACCAACTTTTCAATGTTAAGATATTAAAAAAACCATAATGGCTACAAATAGGATTGGTCAACATTATTAACAAAACCATAATGACTACTATTGGGATTGGGAAGGAAAACGGTAGTGAACATTATACCATTTCTTGGAGTGAAGTTAAAATCGTCGACTTATACACTATTACAATATAATGCCATACCTCCTTTTCTTGTAGAAAGCATATGAAACATAATTTAAATCATACATCGGATCCATACCTCTTCTCCTTGTAATTCCTAAAACTCGAATAACATCTACAAAATCTTTTGCATATACTGTATCCTTTTCCTCAACGACTTCAATGTATGTGTAGAGCGAGGGTCATGGGACTTATGTAGCTAAAAGGTGAAGATTTTAGCGATAATGAGAAAGGTGATTGAGCAACAAATATAAAAAAGTTGCCTTCATTTAAAATATTTTGGTAGAATTTTATTTCTGATCAAACCGTTGCTAATCTTTGCTGACCATTTTATGAAATGAGGTTAAATTAACTAGTTTGCTGTTTAGGTTTTAATGCTATTTTAGCAGGTTATTTTATGAAATGAGAAACTAACCAGTTTGCTCCTCAGGTTTTAATGTAATATTAACAAATGCAATCTTAACAGATTGTTAAACTTCAACATGGTTGTGTTGATATTCAACCACAACCACCTAATAGGCAACAACCCTCTCATTAAAACCTAAATGCAATCTTAACAAATGGTTAAACCTCAAAATGATTACCTTGAGATTCAACCACAACCATTTAATACACAACAGCCCTTCCATTAAAACCTAAAAAACAGGCTGGTTATTGATCGCCCTGCCATTAAAACCTAAAAAACAGGCTGGTTATTGATCGCCCTGCCATTAAAACCTAAAAAACAGGCTGGTTATTGATCGCCCTGAAATGAAGCATTTGATTCCATTCCCCTGAGGTCTCCGTGGAGCCACTGTGTTCTTTCGTTCCCTGCGCACAAGCTAAACACATTTCCTTTTCAACCATGTCCACCATACATCTGGCGGACGCTCTGTCAAAAGGGTCCCTTTCATTCGTTTGGAACTTTGCTTTTATGCGAAGTCTCATAAGTGGGCACAGACTGTTCTGTACAAAATTCACGTTACAGTGAATTGATGCCACTTATTTTTCAACTACTCAAATTGATAAGGCATGGTCAGTCTAGATTATCGAGACTGGCAGTTTCCATGGATAGAAAAAGGAATTTCGTTACGAATGTTCCTGCTGCCAGCTATAATTGGAGCTGATTTCCATTCCATTTCTGGCCTGACTTGCTTTACGCTTCTGAGAATGGCACTGGCGTTTCTTGACAGTTCATTCCTACTCTTCCCTTGCTTTCTCCTCATCTCCTCCGTTTCCTTCATTGAATCAAACGAAATAACACGCCGGCCACCATTGTTTTCGGCTCTATTTGTTTTTGGGGACTCAACCGTGGACGCAGGCAACAATGACTATCTCGTAACAGCAAGTAGGAGCAACTTTCCTCCTTACGGAAGGGATTTCATCGATCAGAAGCCCACTGGAAGATTTTCCAACGGAAGACTAACAACGGATTTTCTGGGTAAGTTCATGAATAGCCATCATACATATTATATTGTATCAATGGTGATTAATTTTCCACAATAAACATGTGTTGCTGGTACGTGTACAGCTGCAGCATTGGGACTGAAAGAGACTTTGCCGCCATATTTAGACCCTACCCTAACAACCCAAGACATTCTAACGGGTGTAAGCTTTGCTTCAGGAGGATCTGGCTATGACAATCTCACAGCCGAGATCGCTGTATGTTCTAATTATCCTAAGTTGAAATGACAATCTCACAATCTGTACTTTTGTTAATTTGAAATGCCTGCATAAGTTGAACAATAATTCACCAATATTTTGCAGTCTGCATTGCCTTTATGGAAGCAAATACAGCACTTCAAGAATTACAGGACGAGATTGGCAGATGTGGTTGGAGATAAAAACGCATCAGACATTATAAGGAATGCTCTGTTCATATGTAGCATGGGAACTAATGATTTTGCTGTCAACTACTTTGGTCTGCCAATTATTCGAAGGGCACAAATGAACGTTGAGCAATATCAAGACTTTCTACTTAAAGAAGCCAACAATTTCATTCAGGTTTGTGTATATCCATTCATTTAAATCGACTAAACTATATTCGATTTGGGATTCTCTGCCTAAAGTAAGGCATGTATGATCAATTTAATCAATTTCTCAACTGAGTATTCATTGAATCTGGTGACCATGCATCAAATATACAGGAAAGGTCCCGGCAAACTATTTTGTGTTGGACTAGGTCAAATCCATTTATGGTGAATTTGAATTATATCCATTTAACATTGAGTGTATTGCATGACAGGATATATACAAGGAGGGTGCCAGCAAAATATTGTTAGCTGGACTCCCTGCAATGGGTTGCCTGCCTGCAGTGAGAGCTTTAAATCTGAAGCTATCCATAAACAGAAGGATCAGGAAAACTGAATGTGTAGAAGAACAAAACCAGGTGGCCGTTGGTTTCAATGAAAAACTAAAAACGGTTTTGGTCAGCTTGATGCATTCCCTTCTTGATCTCAAGCTTGTTTATGTGGATCTCTACGAAGTGCTCTCTGATAGCGTCTACAATCCTGGAAAATACGGTAATCTTCTTTCAGATCAGTTCGGTATTTTTGCTAAACAGTACAGTAGGCGATATCTTACATATTGTATTTGTGTGGTGACAGGGTTTGAGATATCCGGTAGAGCTTGTTGTGGAGCGGGATTGATAGGAGTTGCTCCATGTAATAAGATTGCTCCCTTCATTTGTTCTGATGCCTCTAAATATGTCTTCTGGGATGCCATTCATCCAACACAAAAGCTTTATGAGATCGTTTCCAAAATTATAATCGATCGATATCTCCCGCGCTTATTTTAGGATGCCGTCGAATGTTCAATAATTTAACTACGCCATTAATATATGCAGATCTGGATCTGGATTGCCTTTTTTGAAGCGTTTTATTATCGTCTATGTTTTTACCATTTATGTTTTTTCATGTATAGATGAAAATAATGACAATAAATAAATATTGTCTAAATCTATTTTATGGTGTTGTCTAAGATTATCTAGAATGGATGCGACAAGTATACTAGTGATTTTATTCTTATCCTCCAAAATTAATAATTTAAAAAAAATTAAAAAATAGGTTAATTAACTATTAATAACTACAATTAGTAATAGTTGTAAAAATTAGAAATAATATTCAACTATTCTATTATTACATACAACTACGAGTTTAACTCGATGTATTATTAGATACAATTACTATTAGCTTAACTTCAACTCTAATCACAATTATATTGAATAATTCGATTAGTTTAACTATTAAATACAAGTATTTGGTTAACTCCAATGATTCTATAACTATTAGCTTAACTTCAACTCTAATCACTTAAAACTTAGTTGAACTTCATTTGTCATCTAGGAGTCTAGCTAATGTGCACTTCAACTCTAATCATCTAAGGCTTAGTTCAACTGCATTTGGCATCTAGGAGTCTAGCTAATGTGCAGTCATGTAAGACTATTATGGATAACTATTAGATTATTCCAATAGTGATACAGCTATTTAATTAAATTTAGATCAACTCCATGTCTTAGCATGAGAAGTTGACCTTGAAGCTTATGTGACAATTGAAATCATCTTGCACTTGGGAGTGGAGTTAATGTGCATAAGGCTTAGCCTAAGCATTATAACTTATTTCAAACATATTAATGTGAGTAATATGGCTCTTCCTAATTTATTTTATTCAAAATAGATTACAAATAAATATGTTGATAATTAATGAAGTTAAAGTTTAATAAGTGCATGTAATAAAAATATTTGAGATAATAATTTAGACTTTAATAAGCATTTATGGGCAAAGTAGTTAATGTTGTTGTTACATAAATAACATCAAGAATGTGGGTGATAACATGTAGCTAGGCATGGATCACTAACACTTGAACCCATTTAACTAGAGAAATATGAGGAATAAAAAACTAAATTTCAAATTGTCTTCTATTCAATAACTATCTCTCAACCATTTGATTCCTATCAATGAGATCCACCCTCAAACTATGTGGGTGTGCTAGTAGATACAAGTAATTCACACATTTTTTAGTGAAAAAAACATTAACAATATGTCACATATATATTTCTAAACCTATTTCAAACATATTAATCTTAGTAATATGGTTGTTGCTAGTTTATTTTAACCTTTCATAAATCTATTCAAAACAAATTACAAAAAATATATTATTAATTGATGAAATTAAAATTTAAAAAATGCATGTAATAAAAAAAATTTAAAATAATAATTTAAACTTTAATAAACCTTTTGAAGCAAAGTATTTAATGTTGTTGTTACATACATATGAATAGTTATCTAATGGTCAATTCAACGAATCAGTGTAAAAATATGAACCATTGAATTTGATTCAATAATTAATCCAAGTGACTATAGCATCAACAATAAAAATACGTTGCTACTAAGTTTTTAATATGAGTTAATTCTCTAAAATAATAAATTAAGGATAATGTTATATATTAATATAATGTTAATATAATGTTATAACATTATATTAATATAATGTTATAATATGTTATATTTATAATGTTATGTTATAAATATAATATGTTATATTGGAGAGTTTAGAATATATAATAATAATGTTATATTAATATAATGTTAATAAGTTAATTCTCATAAAATAAAAAGGATAATGTTACAAGATATTAGATATCGATGGTAGAATAATTTGGGGACTGTGTTTTGTTATGGAGGGGGCTATCAAGTGCACATCGGCAAGACCTAATTTTTCACTTTTCGGTAGCCCACGCGACATTGTCCATGGCCTAACCAAGGGTGGGACAAATTTGGAGAGCTCACTATTATCCAATTTTACAGTGCATGCATGTGAAATAGTATATTTAGCCAAATACAATATAAGAGACAAATATCCAATTTTACATTCCATACAAGTCCAATAGTACATTTAGTCAAATACAATACAAAAGACAAATATTTATATGAGTGTGTAATAGTATATTTAGCAAAATACAATATAAGAGACAAATATCCAATTTTACATTCCATGCAAGTCCAATAGCACATTTAGTCAAATACAATACAAAAGACAAATATTTATATGAGTGGTACTCCAAACTTGAACTTATCTAATACCCAAATACATAATAAAACTTGTTACAACAGCTAATGATTCCACATCCTCGTGATTCTAACCAACAACACTTAAAATACAATCAAACCACCACTCTAAATAGAATGGATGTGACTACTTATATTTGATTTGTAAGTTCTAGTTTCTTTTTCACATTGCATACTCTATTAAACAAATATGTTAAGAATATATATTTATGAAAGATACCATTTTTCTATATTTCATGCTTATTTTTATGTTTGTGTATTCTTATGTTTAGTAAAAAAAAATACTTATGATATTTTCTTTTAGTTAGTAAATTCTCATTTTTGTATGGTTATTTATCTATTCCCACCCAACTAGGGTAGCAACTAACGGATACACCAAGTTATCACTAGTGAATTCCCCGTCCCTCTGAAAAGATTAGAACAAAACCAAAGACTTAATTTTATAAATATAAATTTATAACTAATAACAACATTCTCAAAATTGAAGTTTGTTTAACATATATTAATATAAAATTAATTAATTAAATTATACTTGAAGCATAGTCTTAATTTAACATTTAGTACATGTTAATGTTGTTTCTTGTAACACACCTCAAAAATCCATAATAATAAAAAAAAATCTTTATATAACAATTATCTAAAGACACATTATTAAAGTCCCTAAATGTAATAGGGCATTATTCAACATTGAGAGTTTCTTGCATATTCTTGGCATTACTTCTTCGTTGAACATTTCCTCAATCTCAGAACCCAGTTCTCACAATTTGCCTTCAAATTCATTTAACTGCTTTAATCCGGATTTGTGAAGTTTATTGTTCTTTCCGTAATGATCATTCTGCAAGGACCATTCCACAATGATCATTTTGCAAGGACCCTTTCGTAGGTGTGGATTGCAGATTGAGGGTATCCATTAACCTATAAACCAAATTAAACTTCCGCAAATAGCCTTCCGAAATGGTCATTCCACAATGATCATTCCAAAAGGACCCTTCGGCAAATGCGGATTACGGATTGCGGGTCTCCATTAACTATAAACCATATTAACATTCCGCAATTAGTCTTTTGCAATGTTCCTTTCGCAATTATGGATTGCAGATTGTGGTTGGTATTTTTAACATTTTAGAAATTCCCTCCACAATTTACCTTCTGCAATTGGTCTTCCGCAATGTTCCTTCCACAATTGTGGATTGTGGATGCGGGTTGTATATTTTACTTTTTAGAATTAAACCTCCACAATTAACCTTCCGCAATGTGGATTGTGAGTTTCGGGTTGTATTTTTTAATTTTTAGAATTAACCATTCGCAATTAACCTTCTGCAATGCAGGTTACAGGTTGTGGGTTGTATTTATAACTTTTAAGAATTAATCCTTTGCAATTAACCTTCTATAATGTGGATTGCGGATGGTGGTTTACATTTTAACCTTTCTGGAATCAACCCTCCGCAATTAACCCTCCACAATGTGGATTGTTGGTTGCAGGTATGGTATTTTTAACTTTTTAGAATTAAATCTCCACATTTACCCAGACGCAATGCGGATTACAGGTCGCAGGTTGTAGTTTTAACATTTTAGAATTAACCCTCTGCAATTAACCTTCCGCAATGAGGATAGCATGTTGCGGATTACATTTTGAAATTTTTAGAATTAAACCTCTGCAATTAACCTTTCGCAATGTAGATTGTGGATTGCAGGTTACATTTTTAACTTTTTACAATTAACCCTTCATAATTAACCATCCACAATGTGGATTGTATTTTTAACTTTTTAGAACTAACCCTCCACAATTAACCTTCCACAAAGTGGATTGTAGATTATGGGTTACATTTTAACTTTTTAGAAATATCCTTTTGTAATTAACCTTCAGTAATTGCGAATTGCAGGTTTTGGGTATGCAATTCCCAAATTTCCAAAAAATGACTTCCACAATCATGCGGCCGCAATGGTTCTTTCCATAATTAAATTGCGGATTGTGGATATGCCTTTCCAGTTTTCCCAAGAACGGGCTTTCACAATTTCCCCCCCACAAGTATCTTTTTCCGTAATTCCTAAGAACCATCGTTGTCTTGCAGAATGTTTCCTCGTTATTGATCTCTTATCATGTAGGGAACTTCATTTTACTTTGCGAATCACTTATCTCCCATGCATGTTCACCCCATGATCTCTTTCCCTATCATCGAACCATGTTTTCTCCTTTAATATGGATCATTCAATCTCTGTCAAATTAATTGAATGTACTCTCTACAATCTCATGTTGATAGATACCACAGTCATACTTGTATATTTCTTTGTTTCAGTCAATAGTTACCATCCTTCGATGGGATTACTATCATGAGTAAGTTGATAAGATTCTTTTAGATCTAATTACTAAACTTTATTAACACTCGGAGACCATCCATGATGGGATTATTACCAAGCATAGGAAAGAAAGATTCGATGTTGCGAATAGTTGGGGCATCTTGATTAAAACTCTAATGTGGATACAACGATTCCCATAAAATCTTGTTGTTAACTAATAATGTAATATTAGATAGGATATTTGTAGATCTGTAATTTGATTTCCTTCCGATAATATCGAGGTTGTAATACTATGTACATGGATTTCATTTTCTTACTTAGAATAATGCATATCTATACTATAAACATAAATCATAGATTCAACTGACGCTTTAATTCTGTAATGTAGATGAAGGAAATATTTAGGAAAACAATGCAAATAGGAATTATACAGTCGAATATAGGATTATACCATGCAGATTAGAAATAGATGATTTCATTCAATTAGGTACATGATACAAGTATAACAACATCAAGTTAATTGAAAACAATTAGAATTTACATTAACCTACTACAGATATAGAATTTAACCCTATTATATAGCATTAAAATTATAAAATATAAACTGGGCACCGATGCTGGGAAAACAAAAGTGGAGAAGTTGTTTCTCCCAACCAACTCCTAGAGAATCCAAGTTACTTGCTCCAAGACCCCCGAGCCTTTTCGTTGAACCACAAGAGGAATTAGCCTCCTGCTGCTTGTGGACATACTATTATATAGTATTTTTCTTAGGAATTGGTCATTTATGAGCCTCCTACTCTTTATCACTCAACTAGGAGTTGTGACCTGATTTTTAGGGATGATGCCTCTTGCACCTTGAGTTCTCACTCAATGGCTTCTTCCACTTGTCTCTTTCCTCTTGTAGTTCAACAAACACTCTTCAACATCTATATCCACTTTTGTCCCCTTCATCATATTTTATTAAATAAAAATGTTTTATTACAAAAAAATTTATTCTTGAATTTTCTGTCAAAAATAATAAAATAATAAAATAAAGTAATTTTCCAACATAATTAATAATCATTATTAATTCAAGAGGTATTACATACACCTCCCCTTAGAAGATAACAGTGTCCTCGGTGTTATAACTTTTATTTTCATTCTTCCATTATATATTCTTGGAATAATTTTGGATATTCCTCCTGCATATTACTTTCCAGCTCCCAAGTTGCTTCTTCTAGACTAAAATGTTTCCATTTCACATTGACTTGTCCGATGGTACGGTTCTAGAGTAAAAGTTCTCTCATGTTGAGAATGTTTTCTGGCTCCACTTAGAACTCTCCTTTAGGTTCCACCTAGATTAAAAAACAATCAATCACATGAGAATCATCATGGACATATCTTTTCAAAATAGAAACATGAAACACATTATGCACTTTAATATTGGGTGGTAGGGCTAACTACTATGCTACCGACCCTACTTTAGCCAAAATTTCAAATGGCTCGCAATACCTGGGCGTCAATTTTGATTACTTTCCCAGTCTCAAGGAAATTTTCTTGGTATTTACATTTATATATACATTATCACCCACCTAGAACTCTCTAGGAGTTCTTTTTAAATCGGTATAACTTTTCTTCTTATCTTGGGAAGCCTTCAAATTTTCTTGTACCTGTTTCACGGTTAGTTCCATATATTTTAATAAATCAGGTCCTAACACGAACCTATCAACTGGTCTTCTCCATGAGATTGGAGTAATACACTGACCCTCATATAATATTTCAAATGGGCTCATGCCTGCAAAAACTTTAAAATTATTATTATATGAAAATTCTACTAAGTGTAGGCAGTCATCCACTTACCTGGTTTGTCCATGACATACATCCTTAACATGTTCTCTAAGACTTTATTTAACCTTTCAGTATTCCCATTTGTTTGTGGATGATATGTAGTACTGAAATTTAACTATGTGCCCAAACCTTTAAACAAGGCTTTCCAAAAGTTACCTGTAAACTTTGTGTCTCTATCTGAGACTATTAATTTTGGTACACCATGTAGCTTGAATATTTGTTTCATGAAAATATATGCAACATTAACAACTTTATAGGTAGATTTAAAACCTGAATATAATGAGCAAATTTAATTAATTTGTCGACTATGACCATGATTGAATCATTCTGTCAAAAATTCTGTGGCAGGCCTGTTATAAAATCCATACTAATGGTTTCCCACTTCCATTCCATAATCGGTAGTGGATGCAACAAACATATGGGATGTTTATGTTATTCCTTAACGTGCTGATATTCGAGACATCGATCTAAGTATTATGCCATTTCCTTCTTCATATTTGTCCAAAATAAGTTCTTCCTAATCATAGTGATCATCTTCTCGCATCTAGGATGCCCTAAATACGGTCTTCTATGTAGGTCATCCATGACTATAAGTTTAATTTCTATTATGTTTGGAATGTACAAACTTTTTTTATGCAACAACCATTCTTTTTGGTTTAGTATGAAGTTTATTTTTACTTAATTTTGTTCATTTTTAGCAGTTTCTTTTTAAAATCTAATATTCTCTATCAGAATTTTCAGAGGTTAGAATCTGATTTTCCAAATCAAATTCATAATTACTGCTTGCAAATAGTAAATTTGCAGGATGACTTAGAGCATCTGCCACTTTATTTTATTTTCCTTTTATATGCTTGATTTCGAAATCATATTTGCTTGAAAAGGAAAGCCATCTGGCTTGTCTTGCATTCAAATTTTCTTGGTCAAATAAGTATTTAACACTTATGTTATCTGACATAAGCATAAATTTTCTTCCAATTAGGTAATGTTTCTGCATTTTTAAGGCGTGAATTATGGCAGCAAGTTCTAAATCGTGTGTTGCATAGTTTTTCTCATCTTCTTTTAATTTCTTGGATTCATATGCCAGAACAAAATTTTCTTGTAATAAAACTCCACCTAGCCCTTCATTGTAAGCATCGGTACACATGACGAAATCCTTGAATATATCAGCAATATTTAAAATTGGGGTGTTCGTTAATAACTATTTTAGTTTGTTAAATCTTTTCATGCATTTTTCAATCCATTCAAACTTTTTACCTTTCTTTTGTAAGGAAGTTATGGGGTAGGAAATCTTAGAGAAGCATTCTATGAAATTTTGGTAGTATCCGATAATCCCCATAAATGATCTGATTTCCCATACGTCCTTACGAATCGACCATTCCATGATGGCCTTTATTTTGTCTGGATCGAATGTGATTCCATCCTTAGATACTACATGTTTGAGGTATTGAATCCTATCTTTAAAGGAATCACATTTATTGAATTTTGTGTAAATTTGTTGCTCTTAGTACTTGCAAAACTATCCTTAAATGTTCTTCATGTTCTTGTTCATTTTTAGAGTAGATTAGTATGTCGTCGATGAAGACAACCACAAACTTATCTAGGTAGTTTCTTAAGATGTTGTTCATTAAACACATGAATGCAGCAGGTGCATTTGTTCACCCAAAAGGAGTAACGATAAACTCATAGTGACCGTAACAGGTCCTAAATGTTGTTTTAAAGACATCCTTGACTTTTATTCGTACTTGATGATAACCAGACCTTAATTCTATCTTTGAAAAGATTGTTTCTCTGTGGAATTGATCGGATAGATCATCTATCCTAGTGAGTGGGTATCAATTCTTAATAGTCATCTTATTTAACTATCGATAATCTATACATAATCTTAATGTTTCGTCCTTCTTTTTCACAAACAAGACCAGTGATCCCCGAGGAGAGACACTAGGTCGAATGTACTTTTTATTGATTAATTATTGTAGTTATAATTTCAGTTCTATAATTTCTATTATATTCATTCGATACAGATATTTCGATGCTAGTACCATTTTGGGTATCAGACCAGTCATGAAGTCAATGTCTCTTTTCGAAGGAAGTCTAGGGACTTCTTCTAGAAAGATGTATTCAAACTCCTTTAAGACTGGTATGTATTCTAGTTTAAGTTTGTTATTATTTTTATTATCACTCATTGCATAGATTGCAAACACTTTACATCCTTTTCTTACGGATCATTTCATTTGTAATATAGATATTTCTCGAATGGTCACCTTCCTAAGGATCCCTTTTACTTTTATATTATCTCCCTTATTGTCAGTACATGTATGGGTTTTATCAAAATAGTTTGACACCCCTTTATGTTCCTCTAGCCAATCAATTCCTACTAATAAATAATAGGATCCTAATGGAAGAATATTTACATTAACATGCTTAAGGAAATCATTCATCATCAATTTACAATTTATAACAAGACTCAGTAACTTTTCTTTTGTACCTATGGCTAACTGTACTAGACACAATTTGTCAAAATTTTTAGTTACCAATTTGCATAATTCAACTATTCTAGGTGATATATAGCTTAGGCTTGCACTTGGATCAATTAAATTAGATATATGTTGGTTGTTTATCATACCTTCAATTTCGACCATAAAATTCGGGTGGTCTGCTTGCTGATTTTTCAATGTAGCGCAGATTGTGGGCATGCTCCTTGCCATGTCCCCAACTGTAACTGATCCTTGGATAGAATGA
Organism: Pseudotsuga menziesii; assembly: GCA_001517045.1. Classification (NCBI taxonomy): domain Eukaryota; kingdom Viridiplantae; phylum Streptophyta; class Pinopsida; order Pinales; family Pinaceae; genus Pseudotsuga; species Pseudotsuga menziesii. Next base: position 553,027 of record LPNX011072043.1, read on the forward strand.
ACATTAGAATAATTTTTCCTTACTAGAATAACTTTAAAGTAGTGTGGCCCTCCACACTCCCAACATTTTAAGGGCTCTTTTTCTCCTGGATCCCTTATTAAGGATAGTTGAAGGTTGTTTTACTACAGAGTTTTGGGATTTAAGGCCTTTGTAGTTATTACCCTGATATCCCCTATAGTTATTTCTTATGTTCTTATGGAACTTATTCTATTTATTTCTGCTATAAAAATTATTTGGCCCTTTATTTTCCCAAGCGGGTATACTTTCCCTTTTATTCTTGTTTTGGTCATAACATAAGTTTTCCTTTCTCATCGCTTCCTCTAGCATCTTTGGATTATCATACTCTATCTGTTCTTTGAACATGATAGAAAAACAATTGAGAAACCATTGTATTTTGGGTTTTTAATCAATTATGTAAGGAATGTAATGAAGCAGGCTTAGAAACTTTCTCCTTTAATATGGATAGTGCAATATTTGTCGAACGAATTGAATGTACTCTCTACAATATTATGTTGATTGATATCATAGTTATACTTGCATATTTCTTTGTTTCAATGAATGGTTTCCATCCTGCGATGTGATTACTTTCTAGAGTAACTCGGTTAGATTCTTTTAGATCCGATTACTAAACTTTATTAACACTCGGTGGCCATCCTTGACGGGATTATTACCAGGCATGGAAAGAAAGATTCAATGTTGTGAATAGTTGGGGCATCTTGATTAAGACCATAATATGGATACAACGATTCCCATAAAATCCGGTTGTTAACTAATAATGTAATATTAGATAGGATATTTGTAGAATTTTAATTTGATTTCCTTCCGATAATATCGAGGTTGTAATACTATGTACATGGATTTCATTTACTTACCTGGAAAAATGAATATCTATACTATAAATAGAAATTGTAGATTCAGTTGACGCTTTAATTTTGTAATGTAGATTAAGGAAATATTTAGGAAAACAATGCAAATAGGAATTATACTGTTGAATATAGGATTATACCATGCAAGTTAGAAATAGATGATTTCATTCAATCAGGTATAGTATACAAGTATAACAACAATAAGCTAATTGAAAACAATTAGAATTTACATTAACAGATCTAGGATTTAACAATATTCTACAACATTAAAATTATAAAGTATAAACCTGGAACCAATGTTGGGAGAACAAAAGTGGAGAACCTGTTCTTCCCAACCAACTTCTAGAGCAGCCAAGTTACTTGCTCCAGAACCCCCGATCCTATTTGTTGAACCAGAAGAGAAAAATCCTTCAATACTCCAGCTCTTGCATTCATATATTGTAATCCCTATCCAATGCTATCCTCCTGTTGCTTATGGACATACTATTATATAATATTTTTCATAAGACTTGTCCATTTATAAGCCTCCTGCTCTTTAGCATTGAACTAGGAGTTGTGACCTGATTTTTGGGGATGATGCCTCCTGCATATTGAGTTCTCACTTAGTAATTTCTACCACTTTTTTTTTTCCTCTTGTGGTTCAGTAAATACTCTTCAATAGTTATATCCACTTTTTCCCCCTTCAACATATTTTATTAAATAAAAATTTGTTTATTACAAAATGTTTTATTCTTGAATTTTCTGTCAAAAAGAATAAAATAATAAGAAAATATTTTTCCAACATAATTAATAATTATTATTAATTCATGGGGTATTACATACACCTCCCTTTAGAAGATAACACCATCGTCGGTTTTATAAATTTTAGTTTCATTCTTCCATTATATCTTCTTCGAATAAGCTTGGATATGCCTCTCGCATATTACGTTCCAGCTCCCAAGTAGATTCTTCTAGACGAAGGTTCTTCCATTGCACCTTGACATGTCCAATGTTACGGTTCCAGAGTAAAAGTTATCTCCTATCAAGAATGCACTCTGGCCCCACTTGGAACTCTCCTTCGGGTTCCACTTGGATTACATTCTAATCAATCACATGAGAAACATCATGAACACATATTTTCAATATAGAAACGTGAAACACATTATGCACTTTAATATTGGGTGGTAGGGATAACTAGTACATGATTGGCCCTACTTTATCCAAAATTTCAAATGGCCCACAATACTTAGGTGCCAATTTTGAATACTTTTCCATTCTCAAGGAACTTTTCTTGGGATTTACTTTTATATATACATGATCACCCACCTGGAACTCTCTAGAAGCTCTTTTTAAATCAACATAACTTTTATGTCTATATTGGGAAGCCTTCAAATTTTGTTGTACCTGTTTCATCGTTAGTTCCATATCTTTTCATAAATCATGTCCTGACATTAACCTATCAATTGGGTTGATCCATGAGATTGGAGTAATACACTTACGCCTATATAATATTTCAAACAGGCTCATACATGTTGAAACTTGAAAATAATTATTATATGCAAATTCTACTAAGTGTAGGTAATCTTCCCACTTACCTAGTTTTTCCATGACATACATCCTTAGCATGTCCTCTAATACTTAATTTACTCTTTCAATATGTCCATTTGTTTGTGGATGATATGCAGTACTGAAATTTAATTGTGTGCCCAAACCTTTAAACAAGGATTTCTAGAAGTTACCTATAAACTTTGCATCTCTATTTGAGAAGATTACTTTTGGTACACTGTGTAGCCTGAATATTTGTTTCATGAAAATACTTGCAATGTTAAAATATTTATAGGTAGAATTAACAAGAATAAAATGGGTAGCTTTACTTAATTTTTCAACTATGACCGTGATTGAATCATGCTGTCAGAAATTCTTTGGCAGGCCCATTATAAAATACGTACTAATGGTTTCCCACTTCCATTCTGGAATGGGTAGTGGCTGCAACAAATGCGTGGGATGTTGATTTTCTTCCTTAACTTGCTGACATTCGAGACAAGCTAAGTATTCTTCCACTTCCTTTTTCATATTTGTCCAAAATAATCCCTTCCTAGTCATAGTGATAATCTTTCTGCATCCAAGATGCCATGAATATGTCCTTTCATGTAACTCATCCATGAATCTAAGTTTAATTTCTTTTATATTTGTTATGTACAACTTGTTTTATGAAACAAAGGTCCTTGTTGGTTTAGACAGAAATATGTTTTTACTTGATTTTGTTAATTTTTAGCAGTCTTTTCTTTTAAAATCTGATATTCTCTATTAGAATTTTCAACGCTTAGAATCTGATTTTCGAGATCAGATTCATAGATGCTTGCAAATAGTAAATTCGCATGGCGAATTAGAACATTTTCCACTTTATTTTCTTTTCCTTTTATATTTTTTATTTCAAAATCATATTCGCTTAAAAAAGACAACCATCTGGCATGTCTTGCATTCAAATTATGTTGGTTAAATAAGTATTTAAGACTTATGTTATCTAACATAAGTAGATATTTTCTTCCAATTTGGTAATGTTGCCACATTTTTAAGGCGTGAATTATGGAAGCTAGTTCTAAATCGTGTGTTGCATATTTTTTCTCATGTTCTTTTAATTTCCTAGATTCATATTCCACAACAAAATTTTCTTGTAATAAAACTCCACCTAGCCCTTCATTGCAAGCGTAGGTACAAATGACGAAATCCTTGAATGGATCAACAATATTTAAAATTGGGGCGATAGTTAATAATGGTTTTAGTTTGCTAAAGATTTCCATGCATTTTCAGTCCATTCATACATTTTACCTTTCTTTATAAAGGAAATTATGGGGTATGTAACATTAGAGAAACCTTCTATGAACTTCTGATAGTACTTGGTAATCCCCATAAATTATTTGATATCCGATACTTCCTTACGAACCGGTCATTGCATGATGGCATTTATTTTTCCTGGATCGACTGAGATTCCATCCTTGGACACTACGTGTCCGAGGTACTGAATCTTATCTTTAAAGAAATCACATTTATTGAATTTTGTGTAAATCCATTGTTCTCTTAGTACTTGCAAAACTATCCTTAAATGTTCTTCATGTTCTTGTTTGTTTTTAGAGTAGATTAGTATGGCATCGATAAATACAACCAAAAACCTATCTAGGTAGTTTCTTAATATTTTGTTCATTGAACAAATGAATGCAGTAGGTGTGTTTGTCAACCCAAAAGAAAAAACGATAAACTCATAGTGACCATAACGAGTCCTAAATGTATTTTTAAATATATCCTCTTCTTTTATTCATACTTGATGGTAACCATACCTTAAGCCTATCTTTGAAAATATCATTTTCCCATGGAATTGGTCGAATATATCATCTATATAGGGGAGTGGGTATAGGTTCTTAATAGTCATCTTATTTAACTATCATTAATCTATACATAATCTTAATGTTCTGTCCTTCTTTTTCACAAACAATATTGGTGCTCCATAGGGAAAGACACTAGGTCGAATGTACTTTTTATCGATTAGTTCCTGTCATTGTGATTTCAGTTCTATAATTTCTATTATATTCATTCGGTATGGAGCTTTTGATACTGGTACCCCTCCGGGTATCAGATCGATTGTGAAGTCAATGTTTCTTTTCAGAGGAATACCAGGGACTTCTTCCAGAAATATGTCTTCAAACTCCGTCAAGATCGGTATGTCTTCTAGTTTAAGTTTGTTATTATTTTTGTTATCATTCATTATATAGACTACAAACACTTTACATCATTTTCTTATGGATCTTTTCATTTGTAATTCAGAAATTTTTCGGATGGTCACCTTCCTAGGGATCCCTTTTACTTTTATATTATCTGCCTTATCGTTAGTACAAGTAATGGTTTTATCAAAACAATTTAACACCACTTTATGTTCCTCTAGCCAATCAATTCCTATTAATAAATAATAGGATCCTGATGACAAAATATTTACATTAACATGCATATGGAAATCATTCATCATCAATTTACAATTTCTAACAAGACTAGTAACTTTTGTTTTGTACTTGTGGCTAACTATACTAGCCATGATTTGTCAAATGTATAAGGTACCAATTTTCATAATTCAACTATTCTAGGTTATATATAGCTCAGGATTACACTTGGATCAATTAAAATAGAGATAGGTTGGTTGTTTATCATACCTTCAATTTTGATCATAAAATTCTGGTGGCCTTCTTGTCGATTTTCCAATGCAGCGTAGATTCTAGTCGTGCTCCTTTCCATGTCCCCAACTATAACTTCTCATTGGATTGAATGAACGTTAGAATTATTTTTTCCTTACTGGACAATCTTTAAATTAGTGGGGACCTCCACGCTCCCAACATTTTAAGGGCTCTTTTTGTGTTGGATTCTTATTAAGGATAGTTGAAGATTCTTTTACTGTGGAATTTTGGGGTTTGAAGCCTTTGTAGTTATTGCCCTGCTATCCCCTATAGGTTTTTCCTGTGTTTTTATGGAACTTATTCTACTTCTTTCTGGGATCAAAATTATTTGGCCCTTTATTTTTTCAAAGCTGGTATACTTTCCCTTTTATTCTTGTTTTGGTCATAACAAAAGTTTTCATTTCTCATCACTCCCTCTAGCATCTTTGGATTGTCATACTCAATTTGTTCTTTGGACATGATAGGAAAACAACTAAGAACCTGTTGTATTTTGGGTTTTTCATGAATTATGTAAGGAACGTAATGAAGCAAGCTTAGAAACTTACTGCATAGTTCCTTCATAATCATGTCTCCTAGACTTAATTCATAAAATTATTTGGCCTTATCTTCATAATATTTATCCAATAAGTAATTTATTTTAAAAAGCTTCTTAAATGTATTTCAAGTTACATATATTTATTTTATCCCCTTAACCTTCTTTATATCTTGCCACCACATATATGCCTTTCTCGTCAGATTACAGATGACCATTTTAGCTTTTAATTCATTAGAGTAGTTGTCTATTTGGAAATACTTTTTCATTTTGGACAACTAGGCTTCCGCCTCTTCTCCGTTATCAATTTACCCATCAAACATTGATGGTTTAATTTTCTTAAATTTCCTAGAGATTTCCTCATAGGGTTTGTATTTCTTTTTCCTTTTTTTATCATCACTTCTTTCCTCTTGTTGTTTTATGTGACGTTTAACTAACTCTTCACTGGAAGTTTCAGATTTATGGCTGGAAAAGTCCAACTTTCTTCCCTTATGCTTGTAAGGTGTAGTTTTAAGTATTTCTTATTTAGATTCCTTAGTTTTTTCTTTTTCATCGTTATGAATCTTAGCTAACAGAAAAGCATTTAGTTCTTCCTGAAGTTTTAGAATTTTCTCGCTATCTTCTTTAATTTTTCTCACTTCAAACCTTAACTCTTTGATAGTTCATTTTAGTTCATATTTATCTTTACTATTGTTTAAGTCTACCTAAATTTTCCCATCCCTTAAAGTTACCCTATTCGCTATTTAAATTATTTTCTAGGTGATGTTCCTCTTCTACAGACATCTCTGCATCTGTCATGTTTCCTACAAAAATATAGTTGTTCTTCTCTTTACTGTTTGTAAGAGAATATAACCAAAATAAAATATAAGTTAGTTTTTTGTTTTCTATAGCAGTTTTAGTGCTGAGCCAATTCATGCCTAGTGCTGTAACCATGCTCTGATACAATTATGGAACACACCTAAAAAATCCATAATAAATGTATATATATATATATATATATATATATATATATATAAACACATATTATTAATGTCCTTAACTGTAACATGGCATTATTGAACATTGAGAGTTTATTGCATATTCTTGGCATTACTTGTTCATTCAACCTTTCCTCAATATCAAAACCTAGTTCTGACAATTAGGATTCAAATTCATTTAACTGTTTTAATCATGATTTGTGAAGTTTACTATTCTTTCCGCAATGATCGTTCCACAAGTTATCTTTCTCCAATGACCCTTCCGCAATGATCATTCCACAAGGACCCTTTCACAAATGTAGATTGTCGATTGTGGGTATCCATTAAACTATAAACCAAATTAACCTTCCGCAATAACCCTTCCGTTACGGTCATTGAACAATGATCATTTCACAAATTTGGATTGCAGATTGTGGGTCTCCATTACTATAAACTAAATTAACTTTTCGCAAATAACCTTCTAGAATTAGTCTTCCTTATTGTTCCTTCCACAATTGCGGATTACAAATTGCGGGTGGTATTTTTAACATTTTAGAAATTCCTTCTGCAATTGGTCTTCCATGATTTTCCTTCTTCAATTCTTGATTCATATTGCAAGTTGTATTTTTAACTTTTTAGAATTAACCCTCTGCAATTAACCTTCTACAATGGGGATTGCGGGTTACAGGTTGTATTTTTAACTTTTTAGAATTAACCCTCCACAATTAAACTTTCACAATGTGGATTACATATTGCAGGTTACATTTTGACCTTTTTAGAATTAACCCTCTGCTATTAACCTTCCGCAATGTGGATTGTGGGTTGCGGGTTGTATTTTTAACTTTTAAGAATTAAAATCCTCAATTAACCTTCCACAATGCGGATTGCGGGTTGCGGGATCTATTTTTAACTTTTTAGAGTTAACCCTTTACAATTAACCTTCCGCAATGCGGATTGCGAATTACAGGTTACATTTTTAACTTTTTAGAATTAAACCTCCGCAATTAACCTTCTGCAATGTGTAGTGCAGGTTGTATTTTTTAATTTTTATAATTAACCCTCCAAAATTAACCTTCCACAATGTGGATTACATATTGGGGGTTACATTTTAACTTTTTAGAAATATCCCTACACAGTTAACCTTCCACAATTGCAGATAGCAGGTATGCAATTCCTAAATTTCCAAAAATTGTCTTCCGCAATCATGCGGCTGCAAGGGTCCTTTCTGCAATCGAATTGTGGATACAACTTTCCACTTTCCCCAAGAATGGGCTTCTGCAATTTTCCTCCCACAAGTATCGTTTTCCACAATTCCTGAGAACCATCGATATCTTGCGAAATGTTTCCTAGATATTGATCTCTTATCATGGCAGAACTTCATTTTACTTTGCGGATCGCTTATATCCTGTGCATGTTCACCTCGCGATATCTTTCCCTATCGTCGATCCATCTTTTCTCCTTTAATCTGGATCATCCAGTCTTTGTCGAATGAATTGAATGTACTCTCTGCAATTTTGCTTTAATTGATATCATAGTTATACTTGTATATTTGTTTGTTTCAATCAAGGGTTTCCATCCTTCGATGAGCTTACTATCCTAAGTAAGTTGGTAAGATTCTTTCAGATCTTATTACTAAACTTTATTAACACTCGGTGACCATTCATGATGGGCTTATTACCACGCATGGGAAAGAAATATTCGTTGTTGCGAATAGTTGGGGCATCTTGATCAAAACCCTAATTTGGAATACAACTATTCCTACAAAATCCAGTTGTTAACTAATAATGTAATATTAGATAGGGTATTTGTATATCTGAAATTTGATTTCGTTCCAATAATTTCGAGGTTGTAATACTATGTACATGGATTTCATTTTCTTACTTGGAAAAATGTAGATCTATACTATAAACAAAAATGATAGATTCAGTCGACGCTTTATTTAAGTAATGCAGATTAAGGAAATATTTAGGAAAATAATGCAAATAGGAAATATACAATCGAATATAGGATTATACTGTGTAGATTGGAAATAGATGATTTCATTCCATTAGGTACATTATACAAGTATAAAAACAATAAGCTAATTGAAAACAACTAGAATTTACATTAACCTACTATATGTCTATGATTTAAACATATTCTACAACATTAAAATTATAAAGTATAAACCTGGCACCAACACTCAGAAAACAAAGTTGTGAAGTTGTTCCTCCCAACCAAATCCTAGAGAATCCAAGTTACTTTCTCCAGAACCCCCAAGCCTGTTTGTTGAACCACAAGAGAAAAATCCTTCAATGCACCATCTCTTGCATTCATAGATTGTAATCCCTGTCCAATGCTAGCCTCCTGCTACTTATGGACATACTATTATATAGTATTTTTCCTAGGACTTGGTCATTTATGAGCCTCCTGCTCTTTAGTACTCAACTAAGAGTTGTGACCTAATTTTTGGGGATGATGCCTCTTGCATCTTGAGCTCTCACTCAGTGGTTTCTGCCACTTGTCTTTTTCCTCTTGTGTTTCAACAAACACTCTTCAATATCTATATCCACTTGTCCCCCCTTCAACATATTTTATTAAATAAAAATATTTTTATTACAAAATGTTTTATTCTACTTTTATGTCAAAAATAATAAAAATAATAAAATAATAAATCAAGTATTTTTCCAGTAAAATTAATAATAATTGTTAATTGAGGGGTATTACATTTCTGGATTTTTCATTGTGTCAATAACACTTTTGAGTGGACATTTCACTCTATCCATCTTCATGGAATTACAATAAAACTTATAAGAAAATAAAAGAATAATGATGAATATATAAGGTATCGTGAAAAAAGTGTTTTATATAAAAAAAGAAGAAAAACAAACAAAAGGAAAGGAGGAAACCTATAATTATTAATGAAAGGGAAATAAATTAAACAAGAGCCATGAGGTGGCAATGTCACCGCAATTGTTAGTAGCTATTGCTATAACACCAATGTTATAAGAAAAAACAACTAGTTTATTTGACCATCTATAAAAGTTTTAACATGGCACTCTTATGGATTATGTAATCTAAACATACCTTGATTTTAGTTTTTAAATAAATAGATTGATTTTATATAAATGTAAAGTAGTGACATATTTCCATGTAAAATTATAAATATAAAGTATTTTCATAACTTTGTTTCTATAAAAATATATTTAAACATATTATTAGTGAGCTCCTTGTATATGTAATAAGTATAATTATAACAATTTTTTTTTTTTAATGAAGGGCACACCTTGCAAATAGACATGTAAAAAGCATTTGAGTCTGTTTCAATATATCAAACATTATTTGTAATTTTTTAGAATTCTAGGTAAATATTCCTAGACCATAATAAAAATAGAGATGATATCTTTTTTTGTTGGTAGTGCGAAATGAGACAATATAGTGGGGAATTTATAGAAATAAGTTCAACCTACAACTATATTATCTAATAAATAAACCAAAGTATGACAAACTAGCATTGGGATAATAAAAATAGAGACCATATATTCTTTAGTTGGCAGTGCAAAATGAGACAATATAGTGGAGAATTTATAGAAATAAGGTCAACCTACAATCACCACTATATTATCTAATAACTAAACCAAAGTATAACAAACCAACATTGGGATGACAACAAAACTTAATATAAAATTCACCAGAATCAAAAGGTGAGCCATAACCACTGAGTTAATCACTGTTTTCACTTAAAAGATTTGAATAAGACAGAGACAATAAAAAAATCCCAGACAGAACCCTTTAGAGACAAAACCAACATACCAAATGCATACAATTTCCAATATTACTCTTCACCTTCATTCATAATTTAAAAAGCACATAATAGATTCAAAACAAAGTCTATAATCATGATTTCCTATATTTATATATTTGTAAAAAATAACTTTATAATAGATAATGTGGCAATCTTTTCATGATAAAATGGTTGATAAATCTATGAAACAATTTTCAAACACAAATCAGGGTGAAAATGCGAAGTTGGGTAACACTTCCGTGAGAATTGGGTGCCCAAACAACATAGCGGGCGTTATTCGGCCAAATAACAATATTTATTCGGTCGAATAATGGAGTTATTCAGCCGAATAAACTTTAATGGTAACCGTTTAATTTGACGGAACGGATTGTCGGTCGGTAATTTTTACCGGCGTTTCAATACATATTCGGCTGAACAATTATTCAACCGAACAACTATTCGGCCGAATAATTGTTCGGCTGAATAATTATTCACCATATAAGGTCAGTTGCGGCATCCTTTTTGTTTTTTTCACCTGTAGTGATTTGTTATCGTCCTCATCATCTCACCACCCATCTTGTCACCCGTCTCATCTCGCCACCTGTATCACCACCCGATGGGTTGGTCATTGCTTGTCATCCCCCTTCACGTCACCCAGTCGTATGATGTGTACATCCACCATCCTGGAACCCCTCTACCTGTCTGGTTTCCTCTCAGCATGGAGCTCTGTTCGTGGAGGTCTATTCAGCGTGGAGGTTTGTTTGTGGAGGTGTTCGTGGTCTTTTCGTGGTGTGGTCTTGCTGTGATGCCCCTTGTCAGGTAAATATGTGTGTTCAATGTAATTAAAGAAAATTCATGTGTTCATTGTAAATGATTGTTATGTCTATTGTTCTGAATTTTGGTTATATAAATGCATAGATCATAAATAAACTCTATTAAATGTTCATGCTATTAAAATGAAAAATTATGTTTTGCTATAACTGATAGAAAATTCATGGTTAATATACTTCATTGTCCCTTTGTAGAACAGCATAATCTTTTAGAATTTATAAGACTGCTTTAGTTGGGAATTAATTACATGAGATTGTATAGGTAGTTTATTTCTTTATCAACAACAACGAGCTCGCTGCTTATTCCTTTATTAATTAGAAAATTTTTATTTATTTTTGTTAGATCGACTTGAACTATCACTGAATTGATCTCACATTTTTTTTAACATTGATAGAGTTGTAAAGTGTTATATGAATCTTAGTTGAATGAGATAAATGTTAAAGAGTAGCATTGATACTCTGGTATTTAATAAGAGTACAAGATTGTCTTACTTTTTCTTGTCACTGACAGCTTTGTCATAGTTTCATTTCTAATATGGGAACAACTATTCATAGTTCCATTTCCAATATGGTAGACATTGAAGTGTTGTGGCTCCATATCTAGAAAAGAGAGAGTACAAATTATTTCCACAACTTGGCATTGACCTTGACATGAAAAACACGAAACCTAAGGAAATTGACAGAGTTGTTGAACTCTGCCCATTTGGACAGAGTCGATCAGATCTGTCCATTTGGATAGAGCTGATGAACTCTGTCCAGATGGATAGAGTTGGACAGCTCTGTCCATTTGGACAGATTTGAATAGGTCTGTCCATTTGGACAGAGTTGAACAGGTCTGTCCATTTGGACAAAGTTGAATAGGTCTGTCCATTTGGACAAAGTTGAACAGCTCTGTCCAAATGAACAGAGCTGATCAACTATATCCAAGTGGAAAGAGCTCATCAACTCTGTCCATTTCGATAGAGTTCATCAACTCTACCCATAACTCTGTCCAAATGGATAGAGTTGATGAACTTTGTCCAAATGGATTGAGTTGATGAACTCTGTCCAAATGGACATAGTTGAACAACTCTGTCCATTTGGACAGAGTTGAACAGCTCTGTCCAAATGGACAGAGCTGATCAACTTTGTGCAAATGGACAGAGCTGATCAACTCCCTAAGTAAACAACTTATTTCTTTATTTTTTTCGTTGGTAGGGGACGGGATTTCAAAACCTTTTCATTTCACGTCTTTCCTGAGTCACAACTTCAGCTGTAGTGTAATAACTATATAGTTTTGTCCATAAGCTCTACTACTTGCTTTAGTCCATACAACTACTAGCCGAAGTATAAGTCCCATGGAACTTTATGACTATCTTAGTCCATGATGCATTGCATTAAGTTCCATTTCCATTTCATGCTTTTCCAAAACATAGAGAGAAAAGGTTAGATAGAGAAAGGCAAGTTTAAAGAAAGAATTGCTTTATCTTCTTATGAGGATGGAGACCAAAAAAACCAGAAGTGTAACATAAAACCATAGGGATAGGTTGGACTAATGGGGGGGAATCCATAGTCCTATGTAGTCAGTCCCTAGTCACTTTCCTTAGTCCAAGTTGAAATCTATATGTCCTTGCCATCTGATGTGATAAATCCATGAAATCACAATAGCTGATTGATAGCAGTCGGTATTGAAACTGAACATGAGTGCAGAAGAATAAATGGAAGCTCTATCTATATTTAATAGTGATGTTCTCTCTAACAACTCTATAACGACTAGGTATCTAGTAGTCAGCAGTAGTGTCTATCTGTAGAATAGGTAAGTACTTGCACTTGCTTTACACTACTTTTTTATAGTTAGCAAAATGTAGTTCATGCAGTGTTTATCAACTCTTTCCCTTATAACTTTACTTAGCAAAACATATTTTAGTACGTTTTATATAAATCATAAACAAAAAAACATTATTACACATAAAACATCAAATTTTCTGATTACTGATCGGTTTGATCTTATGTGTTTTTAATCTAAATCATAAAAGAAATATATAACTTATATAATGCTTATTAGTTATCAGTTTATATTTATTATTATATTAGGATATTGTGCATTTTTTTAAACTTTAATCTTAGTTCATAGGTATTATAAAGAAGATATTTGTTCATCAACTCTATCCATGGACAGAGTTGAGGAACTCTATCCATGCAGAGTTCATCAACTCTGACTCTGATCAGTTTACTTAGCATAAAGGTTTTTTATGATTTTATGGAATAATGAAAATTTTTGTAGTTGACATAAAGAAATGTAGCTTTAATTTCATATTTGATAATATTGTTTCCATTAATTTAAAAAAATCTAAAATACATCAAAATCACTGAGATTGCTACGTTAATTTCTCATACATCCAACAATAGTGTAGCTATTTTCATTTTAAGAACTATTAGATAATATTAGGGACATCTAGATCTTTATTAAAAACGTAGTTTTAAAAATCTAAAACACATAAAAAAACAAAGATATTGCTACATTAATTTATCATACATCCAACAATAGTGTAGCTATTTTCATTGTAAGAACTATTAGATAATATGAGGGACATATAGGTAATAAAAACTTAGTTTTTATAGTGGCTAGTTCTCTAAAGTTGAGGAATTAACATGCAAAATTGGAATATGTTATGAGTGGATATATTAGATAATGTTAAGGACATATAGGTCTTTATTAAAAAATTAGTTTTTAAGTGGCTAGGTCTTTGAAGATGAGGAATTAACATGTAGAATTTGAATATGATATGAGTTGATTTGTGTAATCTTGTAGATATCATATCAAATGGAAACAGATAATAAAATAGCTTTAATCATTTAAAGAACTATTAGATAATATTAAGGATATCTAGGTCCTTATTGAAATCTAAGTTTTTATAGTAGCTAGGTCTTTGAAGTTGAATAGTTAACATGTAGAAATTGATATTTGTGTAAACTTGTAGATATCATATCCAATGGAAAGAGAGCAGCCTTTGAGATAGAAGCGTAGCAGGTCATCACATTCTTCTGGAGTTGGTGTCCGAAATGAAAATCAAATATTATGGACTTCATCTCGGGATTCAAGCTTATTTTATAGTTCACATTCATCTGATCATCGACGTGGTGATAGTGGTAGAGATGATTCCCCTTTATCATCTATGGGTGAACGTGGATCTTGACCTTCTATATGGGAGACAAGTGTGGAAGCAGAGAAAGGTTCTCAAGAGGCTTTTCATCCTACATAAGGTGGCGAAGGTCGAGCAAGGACGCAATATGTCCAGCTATCTGAGGGTTGTACACCCATTATGACCTATCCATCAGATTTACCAAAGGAGATTCCATGGGAAAGTGGTCTTCAACAAATGACCCTTAAAAGTTGTAGGGCTCACTATGACAAGCTGCAAAATGATCTTTCTATTTTGGATCTCGCTCCAGAGAACAAACATAGTATAGAGATGGTTTTGCAATCATTACAAAAATTCATTGAGGTATATGAGGATCTTGGACCAACAACAGATGGTTTTGTTGCCTTGATACAAAGAAGAAAAGCACAAGTGATGTGTCCAGACAAGTGGGCTATTGTGAAGGAGAGAGACTAGAGAATAGGCCAACTCAATGTTCAACTTCAAAGAGGGCCTAAAGCGAAAAGCATTGAAAGTGCAATATTTTAAGCACCCTGAACTTGCACATTTTTTATATGATCGGTTCCTTGCAGCATATGGTCGGTTGCCATGGAAGGATGAGGTTCCTAATTATTTTGATAGGTTTTTTTATGCTGAATTGTTTTTAGGAATGAAGCCAGACTATATTGATATTCATTCCGAGTTTTATGGAGTTGGAAAGGGGAGGCTATGCAATCGAAAAGGTGACCTTAGAGATCGCAATACTCTTTGACCTCCACCTTTGATATCTCATCCACCTAGGTTTGTGAATTACAAATCGGAGATACAGACCACATCATAAGTTGGGACAACTGCAAGGAATAATGTTGTCGAAGGTTTGACTTCGGCATTTGTAGGAGCTCATGTTGGATTGAGTTGAGAGAGGGCTTGAGCCACTATTCAGTAAGATTTTGTTTGCAAGACAAATGATGAGTTAGATTGTATGGGCATTGAAGATCTAAAGGCCTATGCCAAGCTTTGTCGTAATATAGCTTTGGATAGAATATCTAATGAAACGTCAAGTATAGGAGAGGTTTGTGTACTTTCAATCTATTAATTTTATTTATTTATTTTGAATTAAACTTTTTGTTACATTATATCTATGTATGAATAATTTTTTTTTGATGTATAGTAATAAATACATTACATAAATGTTTATTGTTTTCAATTTTCTTGATTGTTAAATGAACATAATTTTAGAGTCTCCACTAGTCAAAATGCTGGAAATGTAAAAGAGCATTTTGGAGAGGTATATTTAAAATTTACACATTTATATTTATGTTTGAAAGATAATTTTTTTTTAAAATTTAACTATGTATCTTATTGTTAATTTGACTTATCTATGCAAGTTTCATTAGATTCAAACTTTTTAGATGATTTTCCATCTATTGTGAGCTAATGTTTTACTTTTTTTGTTTTGGTTTTAAGTTACTTGCTAAGCTTAATATTTTTTGCTTTTGCTATGATTTATTTATTGACAAAATTTAAATTTTAAGGGAAGAGAACATATTGAAATTGGAGGTGAAGATATAGGTTCTTTGATGGATGTGGATATTGGCACCGAGGTAATTTTGTTCATAATTGAATTGTTCTCTGATATATATGTTTAAATAGTTTAAATAATGTTTAACATTTGTAAATTGCTTTTATATATGTTGAAGCTTGGGTCTCTTCGATCTTTTCGAGGTAAATGAAAGACTCCATTGGATGATAGTGTTGGAATTGTAAGTTTAATATTTTATTTTTTTGAATTCACTTTAAAATAGTCTAAATAATTTGTAAGATTTATAATTTTTTTATATATATGTTGTAGCTTGGGTCTACTCCACCTTTTAGAGGCAAAGAGAAGACTCTGTTGGATGATAGAGAATTGGAGGCAATTTTGTTAATAATTGAATTTTTCTTCGATATATTAGTTTAATGTTTTAATGTTTTGATTTTGGTTTAAAGTTCTTTAAATAATTTATTATATTCATAATTTGTTTTTATACATGCTGCAGATTGTTACGAGTCCAAGGGAAGACCCTAGTCGAGGATAGTGGTGGACTTCCATTCAGAGAATTATTTATATTGTTCTTTTTATGTAGATATATATATTGTAGTTTATTTGGACATCGAGGAGCTTAATTTTTTGATTATATACATGTACATTGAACTCACATGTACATAATTTTTGGATTATATACATGATATGTAAATGTTAGGAATGTTAGAAAGTTTTGATAGGTGTAATCTAATGTTAAGAATGAATATATAGGGAATGTTAATGTTAAGAATAAATATATGACGAATGTTAATGTTAGGAGTGAATGTGGGAATGGAGAAATGTTAGAATTGAATGTTTTGATAGGTGCAATGTTAGGAGTGAATGGGGGAATGTTAGGAGTGAATGTTTTGATAGGTGCAATCTAATGTTAAGAATGGATATATGGGGAATGAATATATGAATGAATATGAGAATGTTAATGTTAGGAATGTTAGGAAGTTTTGATAGGTGCAAATATATGAATGTAAAGAATGAATGTTAGAAATGTTATGAAGTTTTGATAGGTGTAAATATATGAATGTTAGGAAGGTGTAAAATATTTTCAATGTTGATAATTTGAGAATGTTAGGTATGTTAGGAATTTTTAGGTGCAAATATATGAATGAATGTTAAGAAAGGTTAAGAATGTTAGGAAGTTTTTATAGGTGCAAATATATGAATGTATAAATGAATGTAAGAATGAATATATGGGGAATGTTAATCTTAAGAATTGATATATGTAAATTGGGAATTTTTATGTTATGAATGAATATATACGAAATGTTAATGTTAGGAGTGAATGTGGGAATGTTAGGAGTGAATGTTTTGATAGGTGCGATGTTAGGAGTGAATGTTAATAGTGAATGTGGAAATAGAGGAATGTTAGAAATAAATGCTTCGATAGGTGCAATCCAATGTTAAGAATGAATATATGGGGAATGAATATGGAAATGTTAATGTTATGAATGTTAGGAAGTTAATGTTAGGAATGTTAGGAAGTTTTGATATGTGCAAATATATGAATGTTTGGAATGAATGTTAAGAATAAATGTTAGGAAATGTTAGGTGCAAATATATGAATGAATGTTAAGAAAGGTTAGGAATGTTAGGAAGTTTTGATAGGTGCAATGTTAGGAGTGAATATGGGCATTAGAGGAAATTTAAACTCAAAATGAACATTTTAAATTTAAATCAAATTCCATGTCATCATGTGTTAGCCAATGAAATTTATTTAAATTTGAAATACCATATAGGTCTTAAACATTTTTGTTTATATTTTCGACATATCATTAAAAAAACTACTTTTTTGTTTGTATTTTTGACATATCTTCTCGTGTTTTTACTCAAATTTCAATCGGGAGAGCTCGTTGGATGCGGAATAAAATGAGTACCCACTCGGCATAATTTTGATGGACCCCACTACCCCAAAAATAAGAAATACCTGAAAAAATGTGATGATGAATTTTTTCTAGTATTTCTTGTTTTTGGGGTAGCGGGGTACATCAAAAGTATGCCGAGTGGGTACTCATTGGATGCGGAATTTAATTCCACATCCAACGAGCTCTCCCGATTAAATTTGAGTAAAAACACTGGGAGATATGTCGAAAATACAAACAAAAAATTAGTTTTTGCTTTTATTCCTCCAAAATTAATAAATATTATTTTATTATTTTAACTATTAATTTATTAATTTTTTTAAGAGGCCCATTTTGAGTTGAAATTTCCTCTAATGAATGTTAGGAGTGAATGTTTTGATAGGTGCAAATATATGAATGAATGTTACATAGTTTTAATAGGTGCAAATATATGAATGTTTGGAATGAATGTTAAGAATATATGTTAGGAAATGTTAGGTGCAAATATATGAATGTATGAATGAATGTAATAATCAATATATGGGGAATGTTAATGTTAGTAGTGAATGTGAGAATGGGGAAATGTTAGGAGAGAATGTTTTGATAGGTGTAATGTTAGTAGTGAATGTAGGAATGGGGGAATGTTAGGAGTGAATACTTTGATAGGTGCAAATATATGAATAAATGTTAGGAAGTTTTAATAGGTGCAAATATATGAATGAATGTTAGGAAGTTTTAATAGGTGCAAATATATGAATGTTAGGAAAGGTTAGGAATGTTAGGAAGTTTTTATAGGTGAAAAATATATGAAAGTATGTATTATTAAGTTTATGTATGATTGTAGATGTAAAATATTTTCAGTGTTGAGAAGTTGAGAATGTTAGGAATGTTGGAAAGTTTTGATAAAAATATGTTTTTCTTACTAAGGTAAAATTAGCAACTTGATTATGAATTTTAATATTTTTTATGCTAAGGAAACATTATCAATTTAATTATTATATTTATTTTATGTTCGTTACAAGAAAAGAAAAAGGAGCACTACAAAGTTGTAGTAGTGAGGAAACCACAAATAACATTCCTATATAACCCCCCAGGATTTAAATAAAGGTGATGAAATGAATACAGAAAAAACCGAAAGAAATACTTGTAGAGTTATAGGGAGAATTCAAAAAGTTAAGGCACCCCATGTTTGATGGAGAATTTGAGGAAGCAATAGAATCTTGGTTGTTAAATATGCTTTATGGTGGAAGGAGGCTAAAAGTGTCAGTAACATATGTAGTAAAGAGTTGAGTTGGAAAATTTTAAAAAAAATATTGAAAAAATGTATATGTCAGAATGATAGTATGATGAGAAAGCCCAATAATTCAATGATCTGAGACTAGGATTGTTAACTATGGAAGAATTTGTAACCGAGTTTGTAAATTTACAATGCTATGTACCATACCTAAGAGTTGAAAAATCTAAGGTATACAATTTTATCAGTTGTTTACCCCCAATGTATAAGGAAAATATTGTGTTTGAAATTCCTAAACAATGGATGAAGCAATTAGAAAGGCCTAGTTGTGCTACCAATTGTTTAAACAAAGATCCAAATTGAGTAGAAGTTGAAAAAATAAAAAAAATTTGAAAAGATCGATAAACGTAGGAAAAGATTTAAACCCTCACCTTTTGGAAAATGAACAAAAGGTCATACTGATAAAAATTACAACAGGCGAGGTTCAACCAATAGCAATGGGGTAAAGAGTATAAAAAATTCTAGTGGAGGATGGAATAGTAACCCGTAAGCATGTTGCATGAAGCTTCTACTATGAATGACATAGCCAGGAATATCCTTATAGTTAATGTTTCTTTGGAATATCGATAGGTGGACCATAAATCCACCATGTTGGACGTAGAAGGTAAAGTTTTGAACATACATGTTTCTATACTTATCGATTTAGGAACTAATTTAAGTTACATTGCACTAAAAGTAGTTGAAAAGTGTAAACTCAGTAAGGAAAAACAAAAAAATGCATCATTGGTATAGTTGGCAACAAAGGTAAAAAACAAAGTTATAAAGATAGTTAAAGATTTTTTATTAGGTTTTAATGACTTGGATACCTCATTTAATTTAAATATACTTCCCTTAGGATCCTATGACATTTTGATAGATATGGATTGGCTAAAATCTCATAAAGTTGTTATCAACTATTTGCATAAAAATTTTAGTAGTGTGGATGAGGAGGATAAGTATCATGCAATGAAGGAAATTTATAGACCTTTATCTACACGAAAAATTTTAGTACTACAATGTAAAAAGTGTATTAGGAAAGGGTGTCAACTTTATGGCATCAAAATTAAATAATTTGAGCCCAAAAAATAAAATATGGAATTGGAACAATTTCCTATTTTAAAGGAATTTGAAGCTGTATTTTGTGATAAGATATCAGTATTACCACCTAAATGATATTTAGGTTTTACCATAGATCTAATGTTGTTTTCAACACCAGTATCATGAGCTCCATATCATATGAGTATCCCAAAATTAAAAAAATGAAGAATACAATTACGGGAGTTACTAGGAAAAGGATATATTCAGCCTAGTGTATCTCCTTGAAGAGCACCTGTTTTGTTTGTGGTGTGCTAGTAATATGATAAATTGTAATGTATTATTATTGTTTACTGTCGAGATTGATTCTATGGAAATTGTTCAAAATTCGAAATAATCTATTATAAAAAATGGAAAGAATATAAAAAATAGCTCGTAGTGATGCATGCATAACTTATAGTTGATGAATAGATAACCAGCCATTGATGGCAGATAACTAGAAGAACGTGAGCTAAAAACATTTCCTGCCAATGATTTTTTTTTTGCGTTTGTGTTATAAATAACGATTCCGTAATGGAAAAATATCGTTTGGCCGAATAATTATTCAGCTGAATAACCTCTGAGACCTGAAACCTACACAATTTTCAGGTTTCTCGATTTTCGGAAGGTAAAATGGATGCCTTACACTACAAATCGACTGTCAGACTTGATACCATTAGTTTCATCATTGAATCTAATTTTTGTAGGTATATATTTTGTTCTGTATAGGTGAGATCTGATATTTTTATTTTTTATTTTTTCTTAAGATGTGTCGAGTTTCGTTTCATCTCTTTCAACATGCGGTGAAATGAAAAATATATAACTTTAAAAATACACCACCTAAAAAATTGAAACAAATACGGTGTGTTAGGGTACACAGGGTACTACCAAAGGACTGAACACCAAGAATAACCACTTCACACAAATAGATTACAGATCAATACACCAATGTTTGTCACGTAATTAAAACCCTCGAGAGGGAAACAATCCACGGCCCCAGCCAAATAGATACTTGGAGCAATTTATTATGCAAAAGAAATAAAGTTACATGAGCTTCTCATAATCGATCAACTAGCCAAGGACCCTCTATGCTCTTTAAATAGATATCATAGACCAATCGGGTGTTAAGCCATGGATCAATGTTAGGTATGATCTAAGAGAAGTTGAACCATCGAATCACTCTATGTCTAGAACATATCGTGACCGTCGGATTAGAATATTTACAAATGCATACTAATGCATACTAAAGAAACACACTTTTACCTAACGGATATATTACAAGTTGATCTTAACTAACTCCTAAGTGTCTAAATATCCTAACATCCCCCCTTAAGAACAACTTGGGATAGGATTGAAGGATTTACAAAAGTGACACTATTAGGAGAAGGAAGGAGGCATTATAGCCTATCCCCCCTTAATGACACATTCCTGAACTCCTAACATAGACCGAAGTTTAGAAAACTTCGCTTCTGTAAGAGACTTGGTGAATATGTCTGCAACTTGATCATCTGTAGGGCAATAGAGAACTTCAATAACACTATCATGAACAAGATTTCTGATGAAGTGCATGTGTAGCTCAATGTGTTTGCTGCGCTGATGTAGAACTGGATCTTTGGCAAGCTTGATGGCACTTTGATTGTCGCACCAAAGTGGATTAGGCTGCTACTGCTCGAATCCAAACTCTGAAAGGATCTGTCAAAGCCATCAAACTTCCTAACTAGCATTAACTGCGGCTTGATATTCTACTTCTACTGAAGAAAGAGCAAGAGCTTGTTGTTTCTTACAAGCCCAAGTGACAGGTCCAGATCCTAGAATAAAAACATAACCTGCAGTAGAATTTCGATCATCAGGATCGTCGGCCCAATCTGAATCAGTGAAACCAACCAACAAAGGTTTCCCCCCTGTACTGTAATGAATCCCAAACTGAATTGTACCTCGAATATATTGAAGTATTCTTTTTGTTGATTTCCAGTGACTTTCATGAGGAGTTTGCATATAACGGGAAACACGACCAACAACAAAGGAAAGGTCAGGACGAGAATGAGTCAAGTATAAAAGACTACCAACAAGATGACGATACAAGCTGGCATCTACTTCAGGGGAAGTACAAGTGGCAGAAAGTTTGACTCCAGACTGGAAGGGAGAAGGGGCTGGTTTACAATCTTCCATGTGGAAGTGACGAA
>LPNX011072043.1:579391-620054 GCA_001517045.1 Pseudotsuga menziesii
ATTTGTGGAAAGTTTCTCACTTGTCCTTATATTCAAAGGATTTGCATTTTAACTTTTTTGCAAAATTGACCTATTTTCTTAAAAAAAATAGATATATTGTTAGTTGATTTAGATATATTGTTAATTAATTAATTTTTAAATCTAAAAAATTGGTAAAGAATTAGAATAAAACCTTTTTTTTATTCAAAATGTTAAAATGTATTGAAAGAAGTGATGTTCAGGTTTTCTTCATCTATGGCTACTAACACATGCTTTAATATCAAACTTCAGTCTTGGTAAACAACAATGAAGAGACTTGATTGTGGAAAAACTTTTGTTTTTTTGTGAGAACGTTTTTTAAAGGAAAAGTCTATTAAAACCACGAGTAAATTCGATTTGACGCAACAATGTACTACTTATACAAAGACAAGTTTGAAAGAAAGAATTCTTGAATGGGAATTGAATCAAATCTTAAATTATCACTTGAAATATTTATACAGCTTAAAAAGCCTCTGAATTCTTGAACCAAAACTAAATAAAATTATTAGATGTATATACAAACATGAAAGCACATTCAAACAAAAGAGAAAATAATGATAATAATATATACACAACCTTATAATTCTATCTGTCTAGTTGTTAATTTGGTATTCTATCTTTAGCTTTACTGGAGCCAAAAACCAACGTCTTTACAATTGTATCTGTTGGGTTGTTTCGGTCTTCTATCCATGGCTTTACCAAAGTCGAGAACTTAAGTTTTGTAGAATAAATGACTATATAAAGTTCCTAAGAGCTTTATCAATGACATGGCACTACATTACAGAACTTGAGTCTCGGTAACATTTTCCTTTTTGGATAGATTGTATCTATTACAGATCCAGGCATCTCTATAATTTTTGTTTCTCCCAACAAGCACCTGTTTTACCTGCATTTTTAACACATTTAACACCTGGTGGATAGGTCCACATATAAATGAAAGTTGTCACTTGATCTTGTAATAATTCACAGTGTCATTGAATCCTGAAAAAGAGATCATGGCCTTCATAATATTCTATATCCACAGACATCGGACTCCATAGCACTAGCACAGTCAGAGTCAGAGATACAGAGTGTTCCAAAAGAATCGAACATGTTTAATAAAATAGACAAGAAGTTCACCTGTAATTTCCCTCATGGAAGCCTATTCTCTAAGTTCATCGATTAAATAGGGGGCGAATGAAAAAGGGTATTGTCCAATGTCCATAGAGCATAGATCATAAAGCGCAGGCATTTCAAAATTCAAATTTGAATCACAAATTGGGAAAGTTCCTAGTACTCGATGTAGTCCCATCATGTCCCATCTATATAATTATGCAAGCCGTCACCTCCATCGATGGACAACTCTAAACATTTAATTTCCTTAGAGATGGCATGATGAAATGGCATCTATGGCCTTATTCTTCCCATTATGTTGCATCCATTATCACATGCCATGCAAGGTAACGGGGAGAAGAACATGCCATACAGTAAGGCAACAGAAGATGGTGGGTAATGGAATATTAAGTGGGCCCAAGACACATAGACCTTGAATCTGCAATTGGGATAAGCTCGACAGTTTCGATTGATGGCCTCGTAGTAAAATCATAGAAGCTAAAAAAATAAATTTAAGAGAAAAAATACTACATACATTGAAAACACTTGATTAACAGTCTAGAAACCATTAGAAAAAAAGAATTTGGCTTCAAATTGCTTCCCTCCAATGAACCCCACCTAACCTCACAGCATTAAGGAGCCATAGCTGTGCCTCCTTAATAAAAAATTGCATTATCAATAAACTCATATTTCTCAATATTATAATCTGCTAGAGTGCCACCATCTTCCAACTGCTTTCCCTCAAATATTAGATGTTGTTGGTCAGGAGAGATCCCTATAAAGTATATAAATGGGCAGATAAATAATTGATTTAGTTGTTTGTGTTGAACTCTTGTAAATATTATATAAGGATCATTTTATGCAACATGATATTAAACATTTCTATTTGCCTTCTTTGTACTGGATTTTAGCCTTGACATTGTGGATCGTATCACTAAGTCTCAACTTCTAAGGTTATGGTTGATATACATCTTTATGGCTACCAAATACTTCCCTCGAATAAATGCACTACATCATTACTTCAAAACATTGTTTTTTACTCTCGAACCGTAGCAGACAGAACCTATGGAACAAGAGAAGACACAACCCAATTCTTCCATGGCTGAAAAAAAATCTGTAGAATATAATTATTTATATGTACCTTCAAAAATATCACAATAGGGGTTAGATTTCTTTTGTATAAAACTGAAGAATTGCATATAAAAAATTCAAGTTATAAGCATCTGGGTTAGTGTGAACTAACCTAAAATGGACTTCAAACTCTGAATATCCCATTGTGGAGGCACGAACATAGTGGACGAGAAAGTCTCATTGAAAACTCCATACAAGCTTTCCACAACTCACAACTCTCGACATTGGGGATCTTCAATGTTTGAGAAGAAACAAAGAACCAGGAGGAGAGTTGCAAAAAAAGGCTTCGAGGTTTATTGGCACCTCAGGGACCAAACTATGCAAAACAAGTTATAACAATCAATGACCAAATTGCATTAAAACAAGTCACAACCTGTATCACATAATAACAATTAATGACCATAAATATTTTTGAGGTTCAAAGAGAGGGATCCTTAATCAGCTACGAAGGTTCTCCAAGTGGGTTGCATGCACTAGATCCCTCATAATTCGCTACAAAGGTTTTCCAAGTGGATTGCATGCACGGGATACCTCATAGGCTAGGAAGGTTTTAAATCATTAATCATAGGCTAGGAATGTTTTAAAATCATTAATCATTACCGTAAAATACCATTGTGATTCATGAATACATGCAAATAAATAATTTTCTAATAATTATTAGAATGTTGGCTTACATCAACTAGCAGCCGGGTCTTGGGACACAAACTCCCAGAATGACTGCTCTGTGTTATTTAAATTATGGATGATAGATTTATAATAAAGAAGGTACTGTTTACAAGGAGCCAAAAGTAGAAAAGGTTGGGAACTTGGGATAATTATACAATTGTTGATATCATCATAGCTACTAGGTCTTAGGGCACAGAAACCCAAAGCAACATCATCTCCCCACACCAATAGTAATCTAAAAAATAGACAATAAATAATAATAATAATTAAATGTTTTAAATATTACCAAACCTTGGTCTAAATTCCACTACATTTAATAAAAACTATTACAAACTTTAGAGAATTGAAAATTTTTGTCCATATCTAAATGAATTAGTACTCATGAGCGATTCATATATATCACCTGCAGTGACATAATTAATAAGGCATAACATATATAAATAATAATATAAAAATAATTAATAAAATTAAAATTAAAAAATTAATATTTGAAAATTAAAATGAAAATAATCAATAAACTTAAAATATAAAAATTTATTAAAAAATATTATTATAAAGAAAAAAATTCTTAAAAAATACAAATAACACTGAAGGAATGAATTTAGGGTAAATGTATAGAACACTTATAAAATAAAAATAATAAAAACGCGAGGAATGAGATAAGTAGTGGAATAATAAATAAAGGAAAACAAAGAAATAAGAACCTTTAATAAGGTAAGAAGGAAGAACTCAATGAAGAAAAAATAACATAGAAATTCAAAGTACTAAATAATGATTTGAAATTGTGAAAAATAAGATGGTTATTAAAAAAAAAAGAGATTAAGGATAATTAATAAAAAATGTAAACAAAGTTAGAATTTTATTATAAATAAAATAAATATTTAATGAAGAAAGGGTAAATATGATTAGAATGATAAAGTAAGAAAAGCAAGAAAAAAGTCAATGAGAATTAAAAGAAGGTTATATGATTTTAATTAAAACAATATCGAAGATGTTGAAAAAGGACGCCAACGATATATAAAGAGGGAACTAGGGGTGGGGTATTTATTGGTGTTTATAGCTTCAAGTGGGTTGGAGAAAAAGTGGAAACGTCACCCATCAAATAGGTATATTCATATCTTGAACTAAATCTCTCATAAAAAAAGTTGCTAGGTTTTCTTTTCATGAGTAGAAGGGTGTTTTGGTTTGTGGTTTGTGGGTCACTGACCCATGGTATTCCCTTCCAACCCATGGTATTTCATTCGTATATGGTATTTACTAATTTCTATTCACTATGGATAGGTTTTGCATGTGGACTTTAATGTATGAACATGGTTTTATTCCCCACACATGCTTTTACCAATTTGTTGGTGATTTTTATGCACACGTTAAAACAAAATGTGATTACAAATACATTTATCTCTCTAAAGTGAAAAATCAAGGCTTGACTATTGATGATTGCAAAGGTTCTATTAACATTGAACCAAGATCCAAAGAATTGGATCAAGGATGATTTGAATGTAGAGTGTCTTATGGTAGCCATTCAAACCATGTGGTGTTGATAATCACTTTATAACCATGGTATGTTTTAAAACATATGTTTGGGTGGTTATCAATTGTTGGCCCTGGGAAAGTTTTGGGCTAATTTTGGTACTAATTTTTGAATCTTCGTCAAAGTGTGAATGGAGTAGCGACAGAATGGTCAAAGAAGTGCCCAACTACGGAGTTTTGGGTGAAGTTTCACAACAAAATTTCAACCCAAAATCTGACACCTTGCATGTCTGAATTTCGACACTTCTTTATCGCATCTTCGACACATACACTTTTTTTTGCCGTCGGTGGCATAACGTCGGATATTTGACAGCTTACCAAAGTGGGTCGAATATCTGACACACCATGGTGTCACCTATTCTACAGTTTTCTCTTCCAAAGTGTCAATCAAAACTTGCATAAACCATCGGAAATCTGACACCCTCCGACACTTGAAGAGTCGGCCTTCCAACGAGCAGAAGTGTCGGAGGCATGGCGACATCGTTGATGATTTATCTAGAAAGCGTCGGATTTTTGACTCCGTATGACACTTGAATCGTCGATCGTACGACAGTCTGAAGTGTCGGAGGCATGACACTGCCATCGGAATGTTTCGCAAAAGTGTTAGAAGACCGTCGGAAAAGCGACGCATGTTGGTAGATTTAACAAAAAAAATTGAAAGATTTCACTTAGAAAAGTTGATCACAAAAATAAATTGTATGTTTTTTCAAAGTTTTTGCTTAAAACTCATACTCTAGCATATTAGTATGGTATGCTTCTATATATCCTTTTCATTATAGAGCACACACTCTGTCGGTGATCAATGAATTTTATGCATCAAAATAATCTAATTAGTGTTTTAGAGTGGTTTTAGATATGATAGATTTTCACTCAAGATGTCCAAATGAGTGATGATATAGAATCATTTTGTCAAACATATAAATAAAATGCATGCTCAAGTCCAAGTCAACTGAAGGACTAAAATGTAAAATATAAATAGTTTAGGGTTTCCCAATGGAGATATAAATCACTTGAGAAGAACTCGAGACAATATAAAGGATAGAAAAATATTAGTTGTCAATTAAAGATAAGGGCCAGAGAGAAGTTCTATTATTTACAAAGAACTTCATAAATGCAACAAGTGCAGAAAAAGTGTCTGATATGCTATATCATATCGTGCAATAGCATATCGAACCTTAAGGAAGAAAAGGCCAACTAGGTCAAAAGGGTAAAATAAGGCATGGCCTTGTCCAAAATATAAAATCAGTCAAAATTTCCAGGGAATTCCAAAAAGCAGAGGTTAGAGGTGCTCTACAGTCAACATCAGTGGAACTATCACAACCTCTCACATTTGTATCTGTGTCTACTACTTCTCTTGGACCATTATATAACATGAAATCCTCTACAGTAGTCAGGAAATAGAGGGAGAAACAACTAGGTATGGCAACTCTTTATACCTTAGTGATTGGAATCAATTCAAGTGATCTTGGTTTGCAGAATGAACAGGTCTAGCCTTCAATTTCGTTTGCCTAAGATAAGATCAAACTCTCTTCTTATGGCCCCCATTGCAAGAAGAGTTGCATCAACTGGAAGTATTACAGATTCAATAACACCTTTGAACATTAACAGTCCTTCCACCGAAACAACACATATGCCTATTTTGGTAGCTAAGGTAGATCAACCTATTGCAATTTTTAGTGGATCATACACACTAGGGTGGTGGATCCAGTAATAGTGCTAAAATCAAGTTATATGCAACATAATTTCACTCTATGATTGTTCAAT
Source organism: Pseudotsuga menziesii (assembly GCA_001517045.1). Lineage (NCBI taxonomy): Eukaryota > Viridiplantae > Streptophyta > Pinopsida > Pinales > Pinaceae > Pseudotsuga > Pseudotsuga menziesii. Next base: position 585,593 of record LPNX011072043.1, read on the forward strand.
AGAAGAGATAGGTGATTGTCTTTGATCCTTTAAATAGTTGTTGGGATTCTGGTAAATGTATGCTTTCTTGTCCTTTTACGACTGGTTGAGAATATATAAATGTTTGTACAGTTCCTCTTGCAATTACACTATTGAATCATGTGGAAGCACCATTATCTGCAAATCAATGGATCTAGCAAAATATTTCATGCGAAGAAGATGATCTGATATAGGCTTGCCTATGGATTCACAGGGGAAACTTATCAAATATATTACTATTTCTTCTTTGGATTTATGGTAGAATGATGGGTGAATTCTAGGTTTTCATGCACATGCAAGATTGATGCTAGAATTGCTGGAAGAACACAAGCACAAGGAGGATCTAGCATTTTCTTAGTTGCTCCATTGGTAAAGTTTGGTGAAATTATGCTTCTATGGATTGAATGGTGGTTGTAATGCTGCGTTTTCTTTGAATTAGGGCTTTTTACCAGCTTTTGTCAATTTTTACTTGTTATAAAACATCCTCTTGAAGGATTTTTCTCTTGTTTTTCCTTAGATCTCTGAATTTTTCCCCAATTAGGATCCTCCAACAAACCCTAGATATTGTTTTTGGAATTCCTAGTTGGTGAGGCTTAGGGAAATATTCCAAAAGGGAGGCTGATCACCATCCCTCATGGCCTTGGGTTTGAAGTAAATTTCACAAAATCCCTAAGATTTATCGTTTTGATCAAAATGTAGTATTTCATGTGTAAATAGACGGATTTGCATAATTAGTTTAGTGTTAGATTAGATCTGCATTTTTATAAACTAGAAAACCTTAGAAATTTATAAAATTAAATAATCCAAAAATAGCAACAATTTTCAAATTCTAAGCCACCCTCAAATTTTGGCTTGCCTATTTATCCCTAGATCCTCCAGTGCATCACCTATCTTCCTGTCTACATCCACGAACTTGAGAAGCAACCTAAAACATCTAGTCAAAAGTCAAAGTTAGGGTTTCATATTTGACATGTTCATGGGTTGGGATAATTGGCCTTGGTAAAAGGTTGCTTTATGCCTTACAATGACCCCATTTAATTGTTTAGTAGGGAAATTTAGGGACTCTTTCCTTACTAATCAATGTTACTATCATTTCTAGCCCTAAAACCTATCAAAAAGACCTGCAAAATCAACCAAGTTAGGGTCATATTTGAGTTATGGGGAAATTTCAACAATATAATTGAATTCTACCTTCCAAAAGCATTCTTTTTAGGCTAAGGAGTACTTGTATAAACCATTAAAAGGATGGTTAACTCAGTTGGTAATTCATGTTGATATACAGTAGTATTTACAATTAATCTAAATGATGATAATAATGCCTATGTGATGATACATGATGGCTATTAATACTTACACTTGCTAGCTGATAAAATTGTCTACTAATGTTGATTTCAAAGAAAAGTGGTTTAAATGATAATATTCTGTTGGTTATGATTCTGAAATAGCTTTTTCTACCCTATATCCTTAGTGTGGCTATTGAACAGTTATGCTTTACAACAATAGCATATCGTGCAGAGACCTAGAAAACACCACTAACTTATACAAGAAATCTACAAAAGATCAAAGGTATGCATGCTTTACTAATGGACCAGCTAGCAAAGAAGTTCGTGAATCTGCAATAGAAACATAACCTCCAGCACAGAAACCTGCAACAAAATGTTCATAAAATGCCATCAATATTTTCATAAGAATCCTTAAGAAGCAATCATGTGCCCAACTGAATAAGATGGACTGTATGCTGACCTATTGATTGATCATCAATGAGGAAGTCTCCCATGTCAAACTAAAGGAAATAGAAAAATCGATTTATTAGAGTATATTAATCCCATGACATACCTATTAGTAAATGTATTGACTTGAATACAAAGAACATGGTATGCATGTATTTATCCTTAAATATAGTCAATCTTAAACCTGGAAAACTAACATGATTCTATTACATGCCTTCCAGTAACCATTTCGAGTAACAGGAGCATATTGATTTTTACCCTTGAAGTGATTAGGATCAACACCACCAAAATTCATGGCTGCAGATGCACTTTCTTCAATAAAAAAATATCTTCCTTGGGAAATAACCTCGAAACTGTTTCCAACAAATGTGAAAATGTTGCCTTTAGCGAAAAGATGTCATACCAAATCTAGTGATCTATCATTGTAAATCAGTGAAAATGGATGATAGTCTTTTTCAGGCCGTGGATACCTCTCGAAGATTTCCTGAAAACAACAAAAATAAATAGTTTTTATAACTTAACCATTCAAACAATGGCTTCCACAAATAAAGTAGCAAATAGATCTTTATTTTTTCAAGCAGATCTCAATAATTTGTCACCATAATTATCAATCTAGTCCTTCTTCTTTTGTATTCCAGAGTTGAGATGTTTTCTCTAAGTGACCACTTTAAACTCGATGATAAATTGGAGGCAATACAGAAAGATATAAATTCCTAATAAAAGATTTGCACAAAGAAGACTTTGTAACAAATTAGCAATTATGAGTAAGTCCTAGTTGGTGAGGCTTAGGGAAATATTCCAAGAGGGAGGTTGATCACCATCCCTCATGGCCTTAGGTTTGAAGCAAATTTCACAAAAAACCTAAGAGTTTTCATTTTGATCAAAATGTAGTATTTCATGTGTAAATAGACGCATTTGCGTGATTAGTGTAGTGTTAGATTAGATCTGCATTTTTATAGACTAGAAAACCTTAGAGATTTATAGAATTCAATAATCCAAAAATAACAACAATTTTCAAATTCTAAGCCACCCTCAAATTTTGGCTTGCCTATTTAGCGCTAGATCCTCTAGTGCGTCACCTAACTTCTTGTCTACATCCATGAACTTGAGAAGCAACCTAAAACAAATAGTCAAAATTCAGAGTTAGGGTTTCATATTTGACATGTTTTAGGGGTTGGGATAATTTGTCCTTGATAAAAGGTTACTTTCTGCTTTACAACGACCCCATTTAATTGTTTAGTAGGGGAATTTAGGGATTCTTTCCTTAGTGATCAATGTTACTATCATTTCTATCCCTAAAACCAATCAAACATACCTGCAAAATCAACCAAGTTAGGCTCATATTTGAGTTATGGGGAAACCTCAACAATATAATTGAATTCTGCCTTCCAAAAGAATTCTTTTTAGGCTAAGGAGTACTTGTATAAACCCTTAAAAGGATGGTTAACTCAGCTGGTAATTCATGTTGATATACAATAGTATTTACAGTTAATCTAAATGATGATAATAACACTTATGTGATGATACATGGTGGTTGTTAATACTTACACTTGCTAGTTGATAAAATTGTCTACTAATGTTGATTTCAAAGAAAAGTGGTTTAAATGATAATACTCTGTTGGTTATGATTCTGAAATAGATTTTCTGCCCTATATCCTTGGTGTGGCTATGAAAGACTTATGCTTTACAACAATAGCATATTGTGCACAGACCTAGAAAACACCACTAACTTGTACAAGAAATTTACAAAAGATCAAAGGTATGCATGCTTTACCGGTGGACCAGCTAGCAAAGAAGTTCCAGAATATGCAATAGAAACACAACCTCCAGCATAGAAACCTGCAACAAAATGTTCATAAAATGCCATCAATATTTTCATAAGATTATTTAAGAAGCAATCATGTGCCCAATTGAATAAGATGGACTATATGCTGACCTGTTGATTGATCATCGATGAGGAAGTCTCCCATATCAAACTGAAGGAAATAGAAAAATCGATTTATTAGAGTATATTAATCCCATAACATACATACTAGTAACTATATTGACTCATACAAAGAACATGGTATGCATGTGTTTATCCTTAAATACAGTCAATCTTAAACCTAGAAAAATAACATGATTATATTACATACCTTCTAGTAACCATTTCGAGTAACAGGAGCATATTGATTTTTACCCTTGAAGTGATTAGGATCAACACCACCAAAAGTCATGGCTGCAAATGGGCTTTCTTCAATAAAAACATATTTTCCTTGGGAAAGAACCTCGAAACTATTTCCAACAAATGTGAAAATGTTGCCTTTAGCAAAAAGATGTCATACCAAATCTAGTGATCTATCATTGTAAATCAGTGAAAATGACTGATACGCTTTTTCAGGCCGTGGATACCTCTGGAAGATTGCCTGAAACCAACAAAAATAACTAGTTTTTATAACTTAACCATTCAAACAATTCCTTCCAAAAATAAAGTAGCAAATAGATCTTTCTTTTTTCAAGCAAATCTCAATACTTTGTTACCATAATTATCAATGCAATCATTCTTATTTTGTATTCGAGAGTTGATATTTTTTCTCTAAGTGACCACTTTAAACTCGGTGATAAATTGGAAGCAATACAAAAAGATATAAATGCCTAATAAAAGATTTGCACAAAGAAAACTTGGTAACAAATTAGCAATTATGAGTAATAAAGTGCACAATGATGTTGGGGTGAAAAGTTATAATGGAAACTAAAAATGCCAATGTGTACCATGCCCAACTCACAACCTACAGGGATAAGCGCAAATATAAACATAGTTTTACCACTGCACAATCAACCATTAAAGTTGAACAAGATATGAGATTAAGAAACAAATTACAAAACTACCGGAGAAAGATAAACTGGGGCAGATAACAATATACTCATGTGGATTAATAGGGAAACAATGCTTCAGATACCATTTTCCTCACAAGTCTATCTATCTTTTTCTATCTTTTGACCTTTCATATCCCCATCAAACTGAAATGCCTATCATATTTCTTGTAATGAAATGCCTACATTTAATTTTGTTGTCCTATCTATATGGTATTGGTAAAGTATTACCAAGGGGCCAGTTATCATGATAAATCAAAATATTTAAGGTAATTTTTTAGATCATATAGAACAAAGTTCGCCTCAATGTATGGTAATCATCATCATCAACTAAATGTATGTGTGTGCACATGCATAAATACCCAATACACAGCTCAATCAAACAAAATAAAACATAATTATACCTTGATTTGTGGATCTTTACACTGTCTTCTTATGCTTTACCTTTCAAAACATCATTCAACATACTTCATTTTTTGTCTTGTTGCAATAGTTTCATGTTAGGACCCATCAAATAAATTTATGTTTGTTTATGAAAATTACAAAACCAATCTAAATAAATACAATTCTATTACAATGTAAATTACAATACTATTCAACTATTCAAGTAAATTAATTGTTAAGAATATATCACCTGATAAAACATGGATAACCAAAAATACTATGTATGTGAGGCCATCGATCTAATCAAAACTCCATTTCTTGCCTCTTAACTATGGAAATGTTTCTCAACGCTATCTGTAACAAGTTCCAATGGAGGAGTCAAATAGCAATAGTGAAAATTACACAGTAAAATTATAGAAATAGATGTTTTTTAATGTATTCTTCCTTACCATTCATTGAGCTCCTCTTTGTTTCGAGAATAATTTAATTTTCTATACTAAATAGGACCAACCACATGAAAGTGGAAGCTCTTATGGCCCCTCCCCCCCCGGACATCACTCTCAACTCTCCAAACCCAATGCATATACTTGCAAATAACAATTTATTTCACTATTTCGCAATGCAAATAACAATGCATCTACTGCAAATTATTTCACTCAATAGTTGAAAGATTCTTTCATTAAATAATTCTTTCAATCATTCATTAAACCATTCAATCATTCAACAGCTGAAAAAACCATTCATTAAACCATTAATTAACTGGTTCATTAAAACATTAATTTAGTCAATGGCAAAAAAAAAAAACAGTAAACCATTCAATAAAGCATTCATTCATGAAACAAAGGAAAAAACCATTAAATGTTTTTTTATATAAATAAAAATTACTCAAAATTTGTTTAGTCAATTCCTTTTTACTTTTATTCTCTTTAAATATTTAGTTAGAGTCACATCTTCAGGAATCTGATCATCGGTATCCCTACTAGTTTGCTCGCAAGGTTGAACTTCAGGCGAGGGGCGATGAATTTTTGTAATAATGTCAAAATATTTCATTAATATATTTATATTTTGATAAATACAAGTAATTCATTTAAAAAACATTACGAATGTGTGTTTTTACCTGCCATGGGCACATCAACATGTTCAACATTATCTCGTACAGGCCCAACCTATTCTGTCTTATGATCTGCAGCTACATGCTCTACAGCTGAATTGTGTAGAATTAGAATTAATGTTCATCATCTGCAATGGTCTATAAAAAATAGTAGCACATTAATAAATTCATCACTGGAATGAGAAGCATGATCTTTGTTTGGTTGGTCATGTACTACATCCTCGACATGAACGGGATCATTACTTTCCTACACAAAAAGGAATAAATAATTTATGTTAATTTTTTTATAAGGAACAAATTGCATGAGCATTAATAAATTATAATTAAACTATACAATTTTCACGTACCTGGGCACCAGATGGATCAGCATAATATCATGCAGTATTCCTAGACAAGCTTCTCTAGTGTTCAACAATGACATCAAAGCCCTGTTCGAAGCCAAGCTTCATGTAATATGCACTGGGCAACTCTTTGAAACGGTCGGCCTTCATATTTGCATGATGTCATTAATTTTAAAGCCTTTTGTCAGAACAAAACAAAAATAATAATCTATATGATATTTGGATGTGGATTTGGGTTTTGCGATACTTACATATTCGTGCCACCAAGTTGGAGTAACCACCAGGCCCAAGCTTGTGTTGGACAATTTTTTCAATTCTTTCCTTTGTGGCCTTAGATGTGTCTAAGAGCCTAATTAAGTTTTTAAATACATTAGTCGATGTACCAAAATTGATATAAAAACTAGTAATAATAAGGCTTACCACTACATTTTGGAATGTATTGCATACCTCCCTGTTCCACCTAGTGGTATCTTTCCTGATTTTCTCAGGCCCTTCTCTTTTCCATCTTCCACTAGGGCTTTCTACTCCATAGATGGAATCATTGGAGGGATCTCATACCTAGGGTTCTTTTCTAGGTCAACCCTATACTGGTCTCGGACAATCTTCAGATGTTTTCCATCCTTCTGTAGTACCTTCGATGTATCGAAGGTATGTTTTTTGAACATACTAACCAAGCGATTAGTTAGATCATCCTTAAAAGATTTTGACTGCTTTTTCTACATTATGCAGATGGTGGGTCTGAAGATATCCAAGGCCAAATCATTCATATGTTTATAAAATATATCATTTCCTACAAAACATTAATGCCATCATTAGTCAACATTAGAAAATATTATCAGTATACTAGACACAAATTATAAAAAATAAATTGAACAATCTATAATGACCTAGAATCCTCTCTATCTTTATTCGAACCAGTTCTTCATTCACCAAAAATGTACACACTATTGAACCAGTGCTAGTCACATGAGAAGATTCAGGAAATGCTTCCACATCTATATCTAGCTCTACATCCACCGCTTCTTCTGTGGCATCTGTTGTGGGTGGGGAAACATCGGCTGTACCCTCCGCTGCCCTCGGCATTGTCATAGAGCATGTTGTTGATTGTTCACTGGAAAATATGGGAGCAGTATGTGGTGTACATGGAGTGGTTTGGTCACTGGGACCAACATTGCCTTGAACACCACTGATAATCTCCATAGTGCACTGTAAATTCAAACCATTGTATTATAAGTTCAACAACATATAAAATCAAATATTATAAAGTTTTTATAAATGAATTTACATTTTTATTTGATAAATTACGTCCACTTGTTTACGCTGCTGTAACAACAATTGAATCCTTTGTTCGAGCCATTTTTTTAGTGGAATTGCCAATGTCAGACGAATCAATTCCTCATTTTTTTTCCTTTTCCTTTGTAACACCCTCAATGGGTCTGCAGACTCTCTAATTTCACTATCACTCATCAACCGAAAGACCTCATTCTATAAAGAGTTTTGATACGTCGTTTGATAAACGGAATCCCCTGTTTGTAATTGAAATATATAAAAAATTGCTTAGTCTTTGAAGAAATAGTGTGCACAAATAATTATATTAGGGATTACATCTAGGATTACCTGACGCCTAGAAGAGGGCATGGTCTGATCAACAGATGGGGATTTACCTCGATCAACCACCTGCAAAAAAAGTAGAGAACATTATCATAATGAACACAATATGTAAAAGCTAACAAATATAGAACAAAAATTAGCACTATGCTACATGTTCTATGTGTGTACATTTTTTAAGTATTTAGAATGTGGAATTACATTTAGGTTTACTGATTGCCTTGAGGCTCCAGTCATCTGATCAACAGCTAGGGAATTTCCCTGGTCAATCTAAAGAAAAGGTAGAAAACATTACCATCATGAACGCAACCATAAAAATGAAAAAATACATAACAAAATAAACATAATGTGTCACGATATACATGTTTATGATTCTAAAGTATTTGAAATGGAGAATTACATTCATGTTTGGCTATTTCCCTGATGCTGTAGTCGGTTGATCAATAGCCGGTTGGCTTCACTAACCAGCACTTTGCATGGAAAATAGATAATATTATATAAACGAACCTAATATACTAATGAAAATACATAACAACGTATCTATATTTCCATCCTAAATTTAATATTACATTGGCAATATCAATGTATACCTGCTACCTTGACTCAGGTCGACAAACATCTACGGAGATGGAGGTGCCCCTGAGAGAACCCTGCATCAAAAAGATACTAAAAGTTACATAAGGAAACATGAAAAGTAGATAATTTCAATTATATGCTAACAAAAAGTCCTATAGATGTTAAAATAATTAATAAAAGGGTTGTTAAATTGTTTGTTGTACCAAAACCATACTAACATTGTTTGTATCTACATGATTCAAATTGTAATCAATAAGCAGTTCTTCGCCAGTAGCTATTGATTTAATTGCACATAAAAAGACATGGTTTCCTTCACGTGACTCAAATATGTAGTTGGGTTTATTTAGTGTAGACCATGGTTGTGTACTTTTTATAAACCTCACAATATTCCGGTTGTTTTTGGCCTTCCGTCCATGTACATCGTTGCTCCTTTATTTTGAGCTTTGTCTTTCAGTTTTATATAATTCGTTGACAACCCATATCTATGCATACTTCATGTATACTGGACTAGGCACATCCAATCACTATAGTTGTAACAGGGTCCAACATACTCCATCAATTCTATACATCTACTGTATCCAACCTTTATGCCATCCATGCAAAACAACCCCAATCCATGCAATGATGACTGTGCAATTCTATATATCCTCTCATTCACACAAAAATCAGTGTTTATTTTAGGAAGATTGCTAGGAACCCATTGTTTCACTAGGTATTGGTACCTTAAGGGAACGTCGATGTCTCCCACTGTCTTATCATCATAGGACATGACCCCCCTCCTTGGAGAAAAAAATTTATGTGTTTGTAGAATTTTATTCTAATCTTCTGACATCTAGTTGATCTATCCCATGTAGACCTATTGGATGTCTCACTTTCCTCTAGCCTTCCCAAACTCCCTTCACTGGAGGAAGATAGGTCTGAAAAATACTTGTTTGGTTCTACCTGCACCATGGCCGAACAAAAATTTGGCATAAGCATAGCAAAATACCAGCAAAAAAATGTGGAAAGACTTATAAGCAAAAAAACTTGGAAATAATTGTAAGCAAAAGACTTGTTAAAGAAAAATCTTGTCAAGAATGACTTTGGTTAATAGGTGTGGGAATTTGGTAGCCCTAAAAATTCTAATGTATGCCCCTATTTTAGTTACATACAAGTCTCCATTCTCACTTATTGCTTCCATTTCCTTTTCCTAACATGAATTGGGTAGGCTTCATAAGCTTCATATGTATGCTTGTGGCCATTGTACTTTGGCCTTTCAACGTTGTCAAGCTTGAGACGATATGTCACATGCATATGCATCAAATATAACACTACAATTTATGCCAATATATGTCTATACAAAACCTTGATGTTCTCCTTTAATGGACTATCTCCTTCAAAGAACATATTTTCGCATTCATCTACATTTACTTCGGATAGAAGTGATACGAAGTTGGTATGTTGGTCACTTCCATCAAAAAGCATCTTTGACATGAGTTCCTTTTTCAAGGAATCTTGATTACTCTCCTCTTCAAAACATCTAGCTGGTCACTTTTCCACTCTACATTGGCCCGATTATTCATTTTCCTGGCCACTACTATCTCCTTACTCTACACTCGTTGTTGTTGTAACCCTTACTTTTGATGGTTGTTGGTGGTTTTATTTTTCCCATGAATGATGTTGTGATGTTGTAGATGATTATCCATTTTACCTAATATGTTTTATGATCATTTCCATGTTTTCTAGGGTGCACATACATGTTGTTTATGGCTTCTTTTGCTTGAATTTTGAAGGTCCTAAAAGTGCACAGATCTCATCTAGGACCCTTTAAGAGTCATAATAACAACTATTGTTATAGTATTTTATTCTCCAAATGAAACACCAAAACCATACTTATCAGTTAATATTTGTGTAGGGATGTTTTTTTTATCTCTCCCATAATATATGATACCAACGGGATTGTGACTATCAAGTCAATACCTTATTTTCATAGTGGAATTCCTACAGTAGTACACTGGAAATTCAAAAAAAATCTAATGTATGCCCTAAGAATTCTTATGTATGCCCCTCTTTTAGTTACATACAACTCTCCATTCTCACTTATTTCTTGCATTTCCTTTTCCTAACATTGCCTTTTCCTTTTACTGGCCTACCCTCTTTTCAACAATAATAGTTGCATATTTAATCAAGTTTTTTTCTAACGAGGTGGACGAGTCAACCGAGCTGACTCGGCCTTTGAAATTATTGGAGTGACAAGTTTGGTACCGAACCAAGAAAATCAAGGTATGACTGAATGGATTGGTAACAAAATGGTCAATTCATCCCAATCCGTAATAAATTGAGCAAGTGAATGTGGGAATACATAGGTCACACACATGACACTTAAATTAAAAAAAAATTAACCTAGAAATATAAACATCAAGACTCTAAACCTACTTCATTGTCAAGTCAATTAGCTTTGTAGGATTCCTATACGTCATAACACTATTTGGAGTAAAACACAACTTGCTTTATAGGCCCTAGATGCCACCCATGTGCACAATAGTCAATATATAAAGCATCCCCCGAATACAAAAACGTTCTTCACAAAATAAGGCATGAACCATGTGAACAACCTTCCAAGTGGACCATCTCAATGAGTAAGCTCCAAGCATGTAATATCTCTCATGAAATGGTGTATAAAAGAGTGTAAGCATGCTTCAAATGATGACTTTCTCCTTTGGTAGGGCTGAACACTGCCCTTATGCATGTGTCTCCAAGGGTGAATGTTCCTCAAATAATGAGAGAAGGCATTCCTCTAACAATAAACAAGTACACCAAGATGAATTGGCCCTATTTAGGGCTTCCAAAACAAACTTGGTATTTTCAATGTCACACTAGGAGCAATGTTGGGCACTCCTATGGGCATAAACAACTCTAGAATCAAGTATGAGCATCAAAGGGACAAATATGAGCACTTTGGGAGCATTCTGAAGGTGACAACAAATAGTAAAGCATCTCAAATCAGCTATAATTAGGCCAACTTTCAGATATGGGCACATTGCAACAATAAAAGATGATGATAAATGGCAATAGGAGGTGGTATTTGCAATTCTGGCTATGAAAATGAGAAATCTATGGGTGAAAGCAACCCTAAAATATCATTCATATGCCTTATAGCAGTATCCACATGAATTCTGAGCACAAACAAACTTGTTTAGAAGTAAAAAATGGTATGAAGAAACACTATTTCACCATCTTGGGCACCCTTGTGCACTTATCCATCACCAAACAAGCGTACCTCTAAATCTGGGCCATACTGGAGGGTTAAAAGGTAGTTCTGGGCATGAATAGCCCAATGAAAAGTGATGAACAATGAAAAAACAGGCTTTGAGAAATTTTTGGTTGAATTTGAGGGTTGAAATGACATTAACAAACAATTCTAGGCACAGATATGGACAGAAAGAGCAGGCCTGGGCACTCCAACAACCTCAAACCTTCATTCTAGGAATAAATAAGGGCTGTTCCAACCTCCTAAACAACAATTTATAGCAGTATCATGAATTCTGGGTGCTTTTTCTCCACAAAAGGGGGGTAAACAAACCTAAATAAAACCAATAGCATTTAATTTCAGACCCTATAAACCAAGTTGGATTGTGCTTTAGGTGATTCTCGCCAGTCTCTTCAAGGCGATCTATAGCAAATAACAGTCTTTGGTGGCTTTCCTTGCAACCGTAGGTCACAAAAAAATCCTAAAAATCTCTAGACCTATGCACAAGAGAAGTAACAACCCTAGTTGGCCCTAAAATACCAAGTTTGTTCTGCATTAAGGGCCCCGGTAAGTGCAATGATTATTCCCAATGTTTGACTATTGCCCTATGATTGCCATTACATGATTTCCATCTATAAACCATTATTGAGGTTTCATCATTGCTCTCATTCAAGAACAAAAAAGTAGACATGACTTTTGTCCCTATATTAAGTCCACGTGCACATAATGACTAGCTTTGGTACTTCCTAAGTTTTCAGTATTCCTTTTGACAACAAAAGTGAAACATGAAACAATATCCTTACTTTCAGCATCTTGCACAGTTGATGGCTTTGATCGAACTATATAAGTACTTTGTTCCCAAAGTAAATATTTTGAGACCTACAAACAAACAGGAGAGAGATGAATGGTTGAAGGACTCCAATGGATGATGAATTGATGTCTTGTTTTTCCTACCCAATAGTGTTTTTATAATGAAGATTATCCCTAACTTATAATCGATTTGTAGTCTTCTATTGTTCACCCATACTGCTCTATGAAACAAATTTTTATGCTGATCTAGTATGTATATTCATGATGACTCTTGTTTTCACATATTAATTTTCAACCCTAAGGAAATCCCATAGTAGAAAGAACCAAAAAAGACTATAGCCCACAAATTAAAAGGCTCTTAAATTAACCATATAATCCCTTCCTCAATGATTTGATGAAAACAAGGGGATGGAAAAAGGGAAAGGAAACATCAAATATCATTCACACCATGGAATAATTATAAAGCTAACCAACTATCTAAACCACAAATGTCATCTTATCCTGTTAATTGTAAGAGGGGCAAAAAAAAATCAGACACGGTGAAAATTGGCATAAAATGATCAAATAAAAAATGGAGGACATCAAAATACCTAGTACTTGCTTCAAGACCCAAACATCATTCAAGTGAAATGTACACTCTTCACCACCATGGATTATATATATATATATATATATATATATATATATATATATGATTAGATATACATACATACATACATACATACATACATATATATGCACTACAGAGTAGCACTGAAGAGGTTAAAATATCCACTATACATGATCTCAAAGAACTAACATCATTCAAGTGAAGGATGTAAGGATGTATGCATAATGTTGCAGACATTATATCTCTACTCATTCGATTTACTACATAGTGTTGTATCTTTCTTAGTGCTCCTCTCTGTTTATCATTTACGTTCAACTTCATCGTGAAATCAACAAGTCCTCGCAAATCTTCTAGTACAATGCCTTTATAGTAATGGACAAATAATGATGTTGAGTTCTTGGAGATCCTATAGAGTGGATGTTTTAACATCTGTGCTACTCTGAAGTGCATAAGCCAGCACTTCAGAGGCATATTTCTTAGTGGTAACCTACAACAATCATATATATATATATATATATAATCCATGGTGGTGAAGAGTGGACATTTCCAGATCTGCTACTTTCATGAACGAAAAGAATGTTTTAAATACATTTATATCAGTCTATAATATTTGTTGATTATAAAGCTAACAAACAGTCTAAACCACAAAGGTCATCTTATCGTGTTAATTGTAAGAGGGACAAAAGAAAATCAGACACGCTGAAAATTGACATACAATGTTCAAATAAAAAATAGAGGACATCAAAATGCCTAGTACTTGCTTCAATACCCAAAGCATAAACCATAAGATTCATGATTTCCCATTAATGGCAAAGTATTACCTAACCCAATTTCCAGTCAACTAAGCACCTCATGGTCGAATCATGATATTGTAGCAATGTGCATACATCATTCACTTGAATGATGTTAGGATTGCCAAGAACTAACATCATTCAAGTGAAGGATGTATGCAGACTGCTCCAGACATTATATCTCTACTCACTTGATTTCCTACAAAGTGTTGTAGCTTGCTTAGTGTTCCTCTTTGTTCATCATTTATGTTCAACATCACGGTGAAATCAACAAGTCCAGGCAAATCTTCTAGTACATCGCCTTTACAGTAATGGACAAATAATGATGTTGAGTTCTTGGAGATCCTATAGAGTGGATGTTTTAACCTCTTCACTGCTACTTTGTAATGCATAAGCTAGCACTTCAAAGGTATATGATTAGAAAGAACCAAAAGGATCTTAAATTAACACAAATCAAAAGGATCTGAAATTAACTATATCATGCCTTCCTCAATGATTTGATGAAACCAAGGGATGGAAAAAGGGAAAGGAAACATCAAATATCACTCACACCAGGGAATAATTCTAAAGATAACCAAATGTCTACACCACAAAGGTCATCTAAATACATTATATCCCTACTCATTTTATTTACTACAAAGTGTTGTAGATTTCTTAGTGCTCCTTAGGATGCTAAATTTCAACCTTAGGATGTCAATCTCCACTATTTTTGCACACATAACATCACAAAAACTTCCGTGAAAACAAAGAGTTTGGAATTTGTAGGTTACTATAAATGTGAAAAATTTGGAGTTACCAATAAGAGTGATGGAATATCAATTGATATTAGTGATCAAGTAACTTTTTTTTCCAGGGGAAAATATTAGTTCGTTGTTATTTCATTGAAATCAAAGGTAACTCAGTTACAACTTCATCTATTGCTGATCACATGGAATAGATACCGCTATGTTCATCATCAGCAGACAAATGACAATTGATCAAATTCACAGGAATACTGGACAAACCTTCAAAGGTAACACCTATAATCTAGGAATCTTGACTACATCCACATCACTAACCTTCAATAGATAGAGAATTCCAGTCTAATACTGAAGTAGCTAATCCAAAGAAGCAATAAACAAGAGAGATCAGTAATATGAGGGGATCATCCACCTCAATCATCCAAAGGATGTCAATAGCAACAGCACGTGAACATCACATAAAAGACTCAAGTGCTAAGGGATAGAAAAGATGGAAAGTGCCTTGATCAGTACATTCGCCATCAGTGAATTCAGTAAACTGAAAATGGCCTAAGGCCAAGGTTAATGCTTCTTTGGATAAGCTATCAGCCTTAGTATTGTGTTTTTTGAATATGTGAACTGCTTTTAGCTGGATGAAGTAAGGTTAACAAGATAGAGCTGAAGTTGTTTCTTGATAGTGATCAAGTAACTAGCAAGTATTGGATGCATACACTATCAAATATGTGGTATAAACCTCAATACATCCCTAAACTAAGACTGTCATTGAGAGAAGGTACACATACCAATAATAATAATGTTGATAGTACGTCGAGATAGGTGAGGCATGAAAGCAATGCATGTAGCGGAAGATGTAGGTACAATTATCAAAATAGTTTATTTAGTCAAACTTATTACCTTTCTTTTTGCATTGACTTAGCCAGTTTCAATTCACTAACTATAAAATAGATAATAAGTGTTGGCTAATAATGAGGATGATTCATGGTATTAAGTTTCATGGGGTTGCAACATCGCAAACTTGTGAGGCATAATACCACGATTCGTCACCGTTGCTTGATTGAACACTTGTTATCTTTTGTGAGATATAGTTCATGTGGATAGAGTTCTTGAACTCTGTCCTCATGGACCATTTTTTTTTATGATGATATTAACAGGTATGCAGAAAAAAATTAATATTTTGAAAAAATAGTTATTGTAAGTGGATTACTTGATTCAATCACTTAATGAAAATATATTGTATAGTCCAAGCTCTCATGGTGTTTAGAGCTTGGGAATTAATGGGTAAGGTTTGAGTTGCTTTCTAATATAAGGTTTCTATAATAAAACACCTTAAAGAAGAAATCCATAACATTTGGCAGAATTCTGGCAAACCCCTGTTGTCTCTATAATTTGGAAAATACTGGGTTAGGTTCGAGTTTCTTTCTAAGATTGAAAAAATAAAAGTTGCATGCAAAACAATGTCATTCCAAAAGACCCTATAATATAGTTGTTTTGGAGAATAAAGAGGAAGAATACTGTCAGTGAGAGAAGGTACACATACCAATAATAATAATGTTGATATTACACCAAGATATGTGAGGCATGCAAGCAATGCATGTAGCAGAAGATGTAGGTAAAATTATCATAATAGTTTATTTAGTCAAACTTATTACCTTTCCTTTTTGCACTGAATTAGCCACTTTCAATTCACTAACTCTAAAATAGCTAATAAGTGTTGGCTAATAATGGTGACGACTCCTGGTATTATGTTTCATTAGGTTGCAACATCGCAAACTTGTGAGGCATAATACCAGGAACCGTCACCATTGCTTGGCTGAACACTTGTTATATTTTGTGAGATATAGTTCATGTGGACATAGTTCTTGAACTCTATCCTCATGGGCAATTTTGTTTGATGATGATATTAATAGGTATGTAGAAAAAAAAATTATATTTTGATAAAATAGTTATTTTCTTAGGATTAATTCATTCAATCACTTAATGAAAATATATTGTATAGTCCAAGCTCTCATGGTGTTTAGAGCTTGGGAATTACTGGGTTAGGTTCAAGTTTCTTTCAAGTTGCCAATATGGGTCAAATGCAAGTTAGCTGAAACTGTCAAATTGGGTCCGTCATTAGCTGATCAATGTAAATGCATGCACAATGAAGAAAACCCATGTTTGAAAGGTGATAAGGAAGGACTCAAGTTGGTGAAGAAGCAAGCAGTATAGACAGAGACCCTTTGGGTTGTTGGTTATGAAAGAACCCATTCTCCTATTATATTACCTCATCCAAAGAATCTGAATTAGATGGTCCATATTGTTGAGATTCTGATGAGGAATATTTTGTAAGCAAACCCTTGTTTGATGATGAGATGGAATAAGCATGCATTTATCCATTTCATGAAGAGTTGGATGTTATATTTGAAATCAATAATCATATTTTTGGGGGCCCCATATATGATTCATATAGTGAAGCATCTAATGAGGAACCTAAATATTTGGAACCTATAGAGTAACCAAGAATCCACTCTACAATATCTCCAAGAACTAACATCATTACATATCTACTCGTTCGATTCCCTACAAAGTGTTGTAGCTTGCTTAGTGCTCCTCTCTGTTTGTCATTTAGGTTCAACTTAACAGTGAAATCAATAAGTCCAGACAAATATTCTAGTACATCTCCTTTATAGTAATGAAAAAATAATGATGGTAGTTCTCTAGAGATCCTATAGAGTGGATGTAAATGTTGGCTCAAACTCATACATGGGTTTGCATTAGTGTCCAACCAAGGTGGTCTATTATATTCCAAGCATTAGCATATTCAATGGATTTCCCTCATGTTGGTAATCCATGTGTTTCCCCTGTCCAGTGGACAACCCCCTGTTGTATATGCTATCCATTCAATTTGATGCATAGCTTGGTTACATATATACATGGATGTTATAAATGACACGAAGAAAAATCCAATCATCTCTAAACCGAGTTATATCAATTTTGGAAACTGAGTGGTTAATCAAGTTCATTCCAACAATTACAAACCCTTTATAATCATATAGGGGTGGGGAATTCATCTAATTCAAGTCAGATTTCTAATTTTTGTAACAAAATATTGGCACGTAATACAGAGTGGGAACTATTTCTGAAGGTAAACCACTACTCTATTCAGGTCGAGTATTCACATAGAACTGCTCCCTACTCCCTTCCAGCTCTGATGATGGATGGGCTACAGTGAGAAAACATCACAGCACTATATGAGCCATACCTTTCGATGAATTTTCCCTAGTGGAAGCAGGATTACAAGCATGTTGTTTACTTACTTACGAGCATATTGATTGAGCCATGTTCTAAGAAAACACTCATTAAATAACTCTTCTAAGGCCAGAATTCCAGGCTCCAGTTGCACATGTTAAGGAACAGAATGACCATTAGGGGTGTTGGTGGTAAACCCCAACCCTGGTTATTGGGAAACAGATTTATGAGATTGAGGTGCCAGAGTAGCTTTCCAAATTGAGCGGTTGATGGTATCAAATTATATAGCATAACATCCCCTCCCCCTTAATTAAAGTCAATATTGGACTGCTACTTTTGAGATCGACAGAAAGGAGCAAACATCACAGCACGCACAAAAAAACTAAAACTCTAAACCAGTTGCATGCCCAAAAAAACTAAAACCCTAAACCAGTTGCATGCCCATATAATCTAAAACCCTGAACTGATTGCATTCCCAAAAACCCTTGTCACAACATGCCAAAAAAATGAGGTCATGATGCTTACTCGTTGAGCCATGAGCTCCAAATCAAAACCGTGACCTCCAAAACGTGAATCGTGTGCTCCAAATTTGAACCATGAGCTCTGATTCTCAACTGTGAGCTCCAATTATGAACCCTGAGCTCCAATTCTCAACCGTGATCTCTAATTATCAACCATGAGATCCAATTTTGAACCCTGAGCTCCACCGAAGCTACTCCAAAATTCACAAAAACCTCCAAATTGCATAGAAATATCCAAAACGAGTCGCAACAATGTCCAAATAGACTATTTATTTTTATTATATATTATTTTATATTATATGTATTTTATTTTTATTATATATTATTTTATATTATATGTATTTTATTTTTATTATATGTTATTTTATATTATATGTATTGCCATAATAGTATTTTTTTATTAGGTATAGTACTTTTAACTTAGCTATATGTATTTTTTAGTATATGTATTTTTAACTTAGGAATAGTATTTTTTATTATAATATGATGATGATGATGGCGATCTCACCTAATCCCTACAACGAAACCCGTGAAGATGAAGATGATGATGGCGATCTCAGCTAATCCCTACAATCTCACCTAATTATTATCGTTATGTTGATCATCATCATCTTCATCATCATGATCATGATCATGATCATCGTCATCATCATCATCATCATTGTCATTGTCATCTTCAACATCGTGGTCTTCATTATCATTACCCTCAGTCCCCTGCTTCCCATTGAAAATATTTCTTTCAGTTGTTCTATACCTGTGATTCTTAGAGAGGAAATGCCTATACTCATCAAACACCTCCTTTCTTAAGCTTTTTGAACGATGAGATTTTATCTTAGGACCACAAACTCGACATGCAAATTTACCCTTTGTCTGAAGACCTACAATATTTAGATATGAAATATCTATGTCAAATATATTCATATATAAACTATTCTAACCACTCCATATCATTAAATGCAATTAAAGTGGAACTTAAAATTACAAACCACAAAATGAAGTTAACCCAGGGGCATCGTGTATTGTCCATACAACCATTGCATGGAATTGAAATTTCCTTTGTTGTATTGGTCTAGATATGTCATACATAATTATTTCATTCCATAACTTCAGTAGCTCATCTATAAGATGTTCGATGTATACATTCATATCTTTGACTTGGAACTTACCTGATTCATTTGAAGTACATATAAAATATATCATTATGAGAACCATTAAGATATATAAACTATGCATAAGAGTAAAATATTAGATATATATATGAAATTAAGAAACATAATATGACAACTGAGATGCCACAACTACATTATAAATAAAACAGTTTTCGACAAAAAAACATGGAATATTCATTGACAACATTATGTGCTCCCTCTTGATTGACAACCATGGAGGAATGTTATTGTTGATAACAAAAATAGGCCACATCATGTAAATGGATTTCATCTATGCAAATCAATTAACACCATATGTTGCCAAATAAATCCTAAGATTACGTGGTTCTTCTTTAAAGTGAGGCCACTTTTCCTCCATATATTATCTAAAAGCAGAACCATCTGCAGGCATTCGGATAACATCATCTTGACTTTTGTTTCTGGAATGGTAATCCATAAATTGCACTATGTTTTTGCACGTGAACAGTCGTTGCAAACATGGAATGATGGGAATATAATTAAGAACCTTCTGAGGCACCTTTTTTGTTACTTTATCTGTACGATATCTACTTACATGACATTCCAGACATTCTGTTGCAAATTCATGATGATTATAATATATAACATGGTCATCGGGGCATGCATGAATTGCTTCATAATGCATTCCAATCTCTTTCATGATGGAAGATAAACCTCAATATGTGCGAGGTAAAATATTTGATGGTGGTAACAAAAATTCAGCTATCAAGCTACAAAAAAATAAAAATAAAAATTTAATGTAATAAATAAATAATATTAATGAAACACGCTTCATCCGTACGATGATCAATAATGAATTAACAATACAATTATTAGAGGAATACAAATAAACTTTATCACGATCCTATATATGTGATGGATTATTTTACATACCTTAGCATCCATTTGATTGCAATGTTTGAAAGACCATTCATAACATTCAAGTTCATTATCAACACCATTGCCATCATCTATTCTAACGTTAAATGAATCATGGATCAATGTATTTGTACCATCATCTTCAATTACATTATCGACATGATCATCTTGTTCAATATGATCATTCACTTGTTCTCCATTAAACATACACGCTCCATGATCCTGATCCTGAACTTGTTCTAAAAGCACTTCCTCTGGATGATATGCTGTAGGGTGTCTTTCCTTTAATATAAATACATGGAAACATCAATAGATATACATTAATATATGAAAAATAAAAATAATACATACAATTACCCAAACAAATGAATATAATAAACTTTATAATGCTAAACCTACAAATGGACGATATTCGTTCCCCCCCTCAGCGTGTCCATGTTCCCTGCAATGTTTTGTGGCTATTGAGATCAATATTCTTGTCCTCTTAAATCCCCTATATTTAGTACACGGACAATAACATTTTCAATCACCCCTTCGTTTCGCTGCATCCCATAGTCTAGCAAGCAATTGTCGGTTGTCTTTGTTTGGATCCGGAATATTTAATCTATTTGAAATTTTGTCACAGAATTCGTTAATGAATATAAATGATCGTCTTAAAAAATCAAGTTCCACGCATCAACAATTTGTCAAAAGGAGAGAAGTCAAAGAATAAAAAATTCCCGGCAAACTGTCTATTGATGAAAAAAAATTCCCACAACCGCCCGTTGAAGAATAAAACAATTCCTGAAAACATCCGTCGAGCAACAAATAATTTTCTCAAATCATACGTCACTTCTACAACAAACATGTTGAAGTGTTTAAAACAATTTATATTTATAATGGCCATGCGTCGGATATTCAACACCTTGAACATAGTTACTGTTGAAAATATGGGACCATAAATTTAAAATCATGTAAATCAAACATTTTTTTTTAAAAACCTATACATCGTGTCGGATCTCTGATGCTCATGGGTTGGAGATTCGACACTATTGGGTTTACAGGTTGTCAATTCTTTGACACGGTCCCATTGGATATCCGACATCCAACTATCAGAGATCCGACACTTAAGGGTCAAATATGTGACACTCTAGGGGTCGGATATCCGATGCCAATGTGTTGGATATTTAACGGTGCTATAAATATTTTTTTATCGACATTCTTTTCAGTGATTGTTGTCCGACACATCCGTGTGAAATGTCGGATGACATCGGATTTCAAGTTCAAATCCTGTTGTGTTTGAGGAAAATTAACCA
This sequence comes from Pseudotsuga menziesii, assembly GCA_001517045.1. Classification (NCBI taxonomy): domain Eukaryota; kingdom Viridiplantae; phylum Streptophyta; class Pinopsida; order Pinales; family Pinaceae; genus Pseudotsuga; species Pseudotsuga menziesii. Next base: position 607,483 of record LPNX011072043.1, read on the forward strand.
TTTTGACAAATTCCAACCGAAAGGTTGGTTATTTATTTAGAGTTTTTTTCCACTTACTATGTAGTGGGCATCGGATGTAAATCAACTAGTAGAGCCTACATATTTGTAAGGGATCATGATTTTTGGGAATATCCTGTATCAGAAACTCTAAGTTGTTGTATCTATCTAGGACTATGTATCATTTTTGTTGAAAAGTTGCATATATGAAGTCGATCTATAAGTTGTGTGTGCAGATATGGTGTAATGGGGTTTTGGGGAACGTCTACAGGCTGTGTGTGCAAACTAAAAGTGTTCAAGATGCAACTATTCTAATAAACGAGCATTTTTGTGGTTTTCTCTCGATTGGGTTTTCACATTAAAATCCTTGTGTCAATTATGCATCATGAATTTGTGTGATGTTTACTGTTATCTTGCAATGCATGAATGCATATTTATATTTAAATATATGAATCGACATAACAGGTTAAATTAATATGAATATGGATGATGTTTTAAATAAGTTCTAGTCAATAGTCATAGTTCATTGTGTCGGTGTTCAGTATGATGAATATCCCATTCACCACTACAGAAAATTGGTTCCAATAGGTCTCGTAGGTATCTCAGCAGAGACCTCGTCTACTTTGTAGGTGTTTCCGATGTGGATAAAAACTTTTTGGGATGATACCTTGGGTATTTGTCGGTATGATGCAGTATGAACCTTGGTTAGTGTGAGTTTTAGCAAACAAATTGTACCAATTTCAAAACTAGAATCATTGTGAAGGGGACATGTCTTAACACCTGAGGAAGCCTAAGAATTGTGCCATGTTTAGATTATAAGGAGAAGGCATTTGCTCAAGATTCGACCTTTCATTACCATGTTGTTCGGATTCGACCTTTCATTACCCCATTGAAAGCTATATAAGGAACTCTTTGGATACATTGAAGGCATAAGAGAATTGAGAGCAAAGAAACTATAGCCCATTGTTGCCGAAACTTGTGCTTGAGTCTACATCCCTCTGTCCCTTGGATCACTTTTGTGTTCTTCCCAAGCTTTCCTTTTGCTTGTGATATTGCTATCAAGAGATGGAGGATTGAGGTGGTGGAGGCCCAAGTGGGGGATTCAGTTTCTCCGATTCGCAGACGTGCCAACAGAGGTTGTATCCATTGTAATCTATGATTTTATATTAATAGAAATATCTTTTCTTGTCCAATAATGTATGTTTGAATGAATATTTTATCCATGGATGATTTCAAATGCTTATAAATTGTTGATTATATATGCTAGAATAGATATAACACCAATATATATAGTATGCTTGTCTTGTTTACTTGTTGTTGAGGAAGTGATTCATAAATTCAAGCAGAAGTTGGAAAGCTCAACGGGGATCTACTTCAACCGTTTGGAATAAGGTACAAGGTCTTATCCTTTAGTGTTAGATATTTGATTTCTATTGCATATTGGAAAGGATTGATTTCTGGAGTCAAGCTGTCTGTTGTGGTACCCCAAGCCATAGGAATTTCTCTCCATAACAGAATTGGCGACTCCGCTGGGGATGTTCCTTGTTTTTTATTTGGGGTTGGGGGAACAATGTGCTTGATATTATTGACTTGATCTTTGTTTCTCCTTGTTTCTGTGTTGCATTTTATAGTATGTTCATCCATTGACACTCCCCTTTATTGGTTTGACCCTTGGCCTGCTTTCTACCACTCTCTTCTCTATATAAGCAAGTTTTTGGCCAAAATTCATGTACATACGTGGATTTTTGGCCAAAAGTCATGTATACATGCAGGTTTTTGGCCAAAATCCATGTATACATGCAGTGTTTTGGCCAAAAGTCGCGTATATACGCAGCTGTTCTTTAAATAGTTGCATACATCCTCCATTTTGGTGAGTCTGATGTTGTGGGAAGTTGTTGGGTGGGTTGTGAGAGTGGTTGGGTCTTCCTTAGGTCTGATGTTGTCTGTTGGATGCTTCTTTTGTGACCAAAGACCACTTTTTCATTTATTTTTCTTTGAAAGTAGTTTTAGTCATTTATCCTTTTTGTTTTTCCATTAGTGCATTACTCTTTTTTGTCTTGGTGTCTTGATGGGCTTGTGTTTTATACTTACTGCAGAGACTGAGAGTTTTAGATGATTTTTATTGCATTTTTCATTCTTTTATATTGAAAAATACAAAGTAGTTTCACTCTTAGGTGCATCTTAGATATGGATTTGAGGAGGTACTTGCATTGGATTGCTTGGATGAGAGTTGTGTTTAGGATTTCATATAGGAAGGATTGCATTGGCATTCAGAAAGAAATATATATTTATGCATCTCATGTAGTGGCATACCCTATTTTTCATTTGAAAAATATTGCACTTAGCATTGTTTGTTATGGTGTGCATATTTACTTCACTACTGAGCCATAACTTCATTAGTTGCATGGCCATTTCCCTTTGAGTAATTACTACCATTAAAATCAATGCTTAATTAAAATAAATTACACTATTTTGTTTTATAGGGTACACCAACAAGATTAGGATTTAGAGTCTTGGAATAGTTCATTGTGAGTAAATTCTCCAAGATCACTAAACAACAACATGTATGTGTCTGTCCAGGTGAGAGTGTGAAATTCCTTGATATAATTAGTGTTTCTCAGGATCCTCCTCTTACAAGGGAGTTAAGCACGAGGCAGTGTGGGCGGTTAATGATTGGGATGACCCCTAGTCATAACTGAGTAGCACTGGAGATATTTCCAGGATTGTATTTGTATGTGGGGGCTCTTTCGAGAGTTTCGGGCTTTGCTACCCTGCCCATACGGTTGATCCTGCCTGTGACTGTCCGCCTAAGCATTGGTTATATTGGGGTGACCTTAATTGCCTTACCTAGGTATCACAGGGCGTACTTGCAAAGGTTGTTTTGTAGGTGTCCCAGCCAGTTAGAGGTTGGACAGCATAGTTGCTTTATGCGTTGAAGCTAAGGGCCACTATAATTGGTTACGAACCTCCACTTGTAGTGTATGGGAGTTTCGAGCCTCTCCTAGGCGAGAAATGCCTGCTACATTCGGGAGCTCACATATCCTCCCCTTGGTTTGCTTGTATTTTGGCTGTAGATTTTCTTAGGAGTGTGCTCTTTGTGTGCTAGTTTCCCTTTTGGATCGTGGTTACTTGAGTATATTTACGCTCTCTTGAGTTCGGGTCCTTTTATTTTCGACATGCCTGGTATCCTATCACCCATCCTTGGTCCTAGTACAGACCCTGGTGTCGGACTTGGGGGCATCACAGCCCCTTACCATACTCATAGATTTGGGAGTGGTCATATTCTATCCTCTACTCCATTTATGGAGGATGTTGACTCCCTTCTCTCGGTCTTTACACTGATGGTCGCCCTCATGGGGGTGGTTTTGGATGCATGAACGTTGGGTCTACACCTTAATTTCCTTTTTTATGTCTCATCGTTCACCGCATTGCTTCATTTGGGTGTAGTTTCCATGATCATTCCTCCCTATATCCTATAGTTTGGATTCTTTATTGACTATTTCAGGTTGTTTTGGACTAATATGGTTGTCATGTAGGGTCCAGTTTCTGTACACTCTCTCCAAGGATTAGACCCGTTCATTCCTATCACAAGTATTAGGTATGAACTGACATATAGGTTAGGATTTCACATCCGCTTACACTTATGCATTGCCTTATGACCATTCCATCTTAACCTTAGGTACAAACCCATTCCATGGTATCACGAAACCTTCATGCTGTTGTTAGAAGTGGTACTATGTGAATGGTAGAGATTTCTTATACATGGGTGTCCTAGTTAGCTCCCCTTTGCATTTGGTACCCATGCTGTGAGTCCTCTCTTAGGTCTGGGAGTCCGTTGTATAGTATCACCATGTCTTTTCGCAAGAGCCTCATACTCCTCTTGATCTTTTGTTGGCCTATTTCCCCTAGACTCCCTTATGTCAAGTTGTAATTGCATTATCATGAGCTTTGCCTACCTTATTGAGCCTTATGCCAGCTTCCCTGACTTTGAGTTTCAGCTATATAGCCCAAGCTTGTCTCATGTCTAGCCATGCAGAGCCATCTTTTTTATCCTTTGTAGCTTGATTCCCTATTTTACCCAGAGGGGACTTTCCCCCGAGTCTCGCTATCCTACACATGTATGCTTGCATTGAGCATAGGTATGTTCCACTACTTGAAACTAGTTTTTTTGTCCATATGACACTTGTCTCCTCCTAGTCTGTAACTATAAAGCAATTTTATTCTTTTTCAAGCTTTTTAAATATTTGAAAAAGTCCAAAAAAATGAAAAAACCAAAAAGCTGGAGAAGGAAAGATGTTATCTTTTGGCAGCTGTCGAGTCGTGTCACCTTCGAACATAGCACTGTATATCACATCCATTGGTTGGGTTTAGAGTTTGACTTTAGGAGTTGTACTCATTTTATCTAAGTTTATCGCCACCAACTGGTTAAGCTTCCAGTCCCCATGGATTCTCTATCGATGCCTCCTATGTCGCAGAGATTTCCCAGTTCTATATATCAAGTCTATGTTGCCTTTATTCAGTCACCATTCACCGTTATTCTCTTGTTTGAAGGAATTTGAAACCTGAGTCGGCCATTCCTCAGTTATCTTGACTTTGCATGTCAGCCATTCTCGGTACAGTTACTAGTTCGTGCACCTTATGATCGATTCCTTTCACATTATACAGCTTTGATGAGTACCTTGTGTTGGATGATGGGGGATGCCTTAATTCCCTCCTTCCAGTGGATTTCATCCCATCGACTCCAGATCATTTATTCTAGGATTGGAATCTAGAGTCATCTTTGAGTGCCTTGAGACTTGCAGTCATCAGTGGCAGGTTCTCTCGCCATTGATAGTTTTTGGGAATACATCAATGTCCCTTGATTGATGGATCCTCTCAAGTGTTCGACCTCAACACATTTATTCACACTTGTTAGTTTTCAATCTAGTACCTTGATTCCCATTTTTATTATTGGTGGGTGATCTCGTGTATACATCAATGACCGCTAATCAGACGATGGACTACTATGTTCAACCTCAACACCTCTATTCACATAGTAGGACATGTACTCATAGTGGTTTGTGTAGAAGACCTTCCATATTGGTGGCATCTCTTATATGTTACCTCCTTGATCGTGCCAGTGTTCATGAGATTTCAGCTCTCGTGACTTGATTCCAGTATATGTCAAACATTTCCAGTTATTATGGAGATCTTAATCTATTATATATCTTCAACCATTATGGAGATCATGATCCTTTGTATATCTTCATCATGGAGATTCTGATCTATGTATATTGTACGTGGTGATGACCACTTATGTGATATTTTGTATCATGCCTATTCATGGCCATTGTACTCTTATGTATCTGGGACTGCTATATGTATTTGCAGTTATGTGCAGAGTTGTATCATTATGCTATGTTGATTGGGTGGTTGGTCTTCCATTTGGGATCCTTCATCACTCCACTTCTGGGATGGACTTATAATGTATTTCAGCCATCATATGACCCCTCTGACCTCACACATTAGGGGGCATCTATTATGGCTGATTTTACCACACATGGTGAATCACACTTGTATGGCCTTCCCCTGTCCCTTTGCAGACCCCTTAGACCCCTTGGACCATTTTTTGTCCTTTGATGTTTCTTAGACCATCCCTAAAAACATGTGAAAATTGCTATACATGAATTTTTAACCCCTTGTCACGTATATATGTGGGTTTTGACCTCTAAAACCGCGTACATCGGGATGTGTACAAAAATCCAAATCCTTTTGGAGTTTTCCTTGACATGGAGCCGACTCACTGTCTCCTGGCCTTCCATATGCCTTGAGATCGCTCGGATTTGACCTTTCATTACCACATTGAAAAGCTATATAAGGAACTCTTTGGATACATTGAAGGCATAAGAGAATTGAGAGAAAAGAAACTATAGTCCATTGTTGCCGAAACTTGTGCTTGAGTCTGCATCCCTTTGTCCCTTGGAGCACTTTTTTGTTCTTCCCAATATTGCCTTTTGCTTGTGAGCTTGCTATCGAGAGATGGAGGATTGAGGTGGTGGAGGCCCAAGTGGGGGATTCAGTTTCTCCAATTCGCAGACGTGCCGACAGAGGTTGTATCCATTCTAATATCTGATTTTATATTAATAGAAATATCTTTTCTTGTCCAATAATGTATGTTTGAATGAATATTTTATCCATGGATGATTTCAAATGCTTATACATTGTTGATTATATATGCTAGAATATATCTAACACCAATATATATAGTATGCTTGTCTTGTTTACTTGTTGTTGAGGAAGTGATTCATCAATTCAAGCTGAAGTTGGAAAGATCAACAGGGATCTACTTCAACCGTTTGGAATAAGGTATGAGGTCTGATCCATTAGTGTTAGATATTTGATTTCTATTGCATATTGGAAAGGATTGATTTCTGGATTCAAGCTATCTGTTGTGGTACCCCAAGCCATAGAAATTTCTCTCCATAACAGGAATACCGTCTTATTTTAGAAGATGAGGAGGAGGTTCCAGATCTTCACTAGACCCAAAGCTGTGACATTCTCATGATCCTGCGTACATCTTGAGTATCAGAAGTAAAACCTAAAAGTGTGTCGAAGTCTTTTTTAGAAAATTAAAGTAATAGTAGTAGTCAACATAGTGGTAATAGAGTTCTAAGTAGTGGTCCCATGAGTTCAAGTTCATTAAGGCCCCAGACATATAAAATGGCTAGGGATTACATGAAGTTACCTATATATTTAATGTAAATGGGTCAGAATACCTAGACAACATTGGTTTTTGTGTGAAGTTGTATTTACCATACGCAAGGTCCAGGATGATGCTATAAAAGGATCCTAGATTATCATGAACTTCAGGGGTCGGGCACTCAATTAGTAAATGAATTTTTTTGTTGTTATTATGAGAATGCTTAGAATATGTTAGATGAGTTTAGAACTATATTGATGGATGATTTCAAGAAACCAAATTTTGTGTCACAGTGCATTACATATTTTAAAGAAATCAAACAGTCACCAAATGAATCTGTCTCTGATTTCGACGAGATATTGAAGACTTTAATGGCTAGAGTGAGCTTCCATATGTATGATGTGCAACATGAGGAGTGGTTTATAGTTTCACTATTACCACACATTGGAGTATCATTAATGCACCAAAATAATGTGTCTTAGTCTAAGGCATTATAATGTGCTATGAAGTTGGAAGATTCTCCTATAGGAGAAATAGGTGATGCAATTGTACAAATTCAATCGCAGTTAGCCAACCTGTAGTTACAAATTCAAGATATCAAGAAAGGAAAGGAGGTTTAAGGAGAGATATGGTGTACCAAATGTAGGATAGAAGGAAATCACAAGGACCAGTGTCCAATTTTTCATGATTATTTTTCCCCTAAAGCACCGAACCCACTCAACTAGTTGGGAATTTTGTGGTACAGAGTTTTTGCAAACAAAAGGACATTGTTTAGAAAAAGGTCTATATCTTCAAGAAATAGTAAGTACGCCTGCAAGTATTTATTGTAAGTTTTGTCAGTTTGTTGGAAAGGACAAAAAATACTATCGAGCATATCAATCGCTCCAAGAACTCATTGTTAATACTTATCTAACGAAAGGTGACGAGAAAGATCTAGCTAAGAGAGAAAATGCATAGCTTAATCATCCAAGGCATGGATTTTGTGGTTTTGGGAGAGGAGGATTTTGTTGAGGTTGAGGTCAATTAATCTGTTACCACTTATAATTTTAGCAAACTAGGACATTATCACAGACATTATGCTAGAGATTGCACGAATCCGACATGAATGTGTTCCTATTTAAAATATTTGGATCATACTATTGAACACTGTCTACACCTCATTGCAAAATATAAAGAAAAGAAAAATCAAAATCAAAATCAAATTCAAAATGCAAATCATAGTGTCTAAAATATTACGGCCAAGTCGAGAGAGAAGCCACCAATTGTCACAGTTGTCACCAGGGGAGGAGTTGCGACATGAGAAGAGAGAGGGGGTAATTTCTAGGACATACGGATTTTTTGTCCTTTTCTCTGACATTTTGTCATGGTCTTCTTCGATGATATATTAATCTACATTCCTGTTATAGCTCAAAATGACACATCTCTGCCTGTGACCACTTTCCTATGTTTTCGTCGCATTTCGACACTTCCATGACGACACTTCATGAAAAGTCACTGAAAGCCACTGAAAAAACACCTAACTTGGTGGACCCATATCTTGAGTTTTGTAACTCTGTTTGAACTCATCTCTACACTACTGGAAATATATTTTTGTTAGCTAAAACTTTCCAAAAGACACCAAATTCTGAAAATGCCCAAAAATACCCTAAAATTGAGTTTTTTGTGTGTATGCGACTTTCCTTAAGGCAAAACCGCGTATGTACACGACTTGATCTATATAATACCCACATACATACATGAGTTGATATCTATAATAGTCATGTACACCTTATGTACATGAATTTCTGTATTGGCAACCCACGTATGCCTCCTTGTGTACGCGACTGTTGTTTCTACAACCCGCGTACGCCTCTTGAAAATGTCAAAAAACATGTCTTTTAAATTTCAAGTAGTTTGGGTAGTTATGCAACTAACTCCTTTAGTTGTAACTACCTTGTCTTCGCCCCTAACACTTCCTTAAGCATATAAATAGAGGTAGGGAGGTCCGTGAGAGGAGACTGGAATCTTTGCATTGTTATGCTGGAGGATTTGGAGCTCTTTTTGCCCACACCTTTGCCCTGGCAATCATCCCCTTGTGTTGTAGAGCTTGGAGCCTGAGTTCCTTGGAGAAGAGAAGCAGCAGAACCAGATCAAGGTTTCATGAGGTGCCAAACTTGAAGAGAAGGTATACTTGTACTTGTTTTCAAGATTAATAAAGATGTGATGTCCTTCTTCTTCCCAAATAATTGCTCAATGTGTGATTGAATATCTGTTTATAATCATATTATGATGTTAATAAGATCATTGTTTCATGTTTATTTGATTATCATTTCTTTATATGTGGTCATAATGGTTTGAGGAAGGTATAATTCGTTTTGCAGGTCTCTTGGAGCAAGAGGAGCAAGAAGAGGATTGAAGGGCTGCTTGGATCAACCGTCGTTTGGCTAAGGTATGAACCATTCTAATCTATGATATTGCTTGTATTTACTTGCAAAACCATTTGCATCCACCTTTCAACCCCAGTACATTGATGGCATGTTAAACCCTAGTCATAGGATACTTTCCTTTACAACAGAACTGGCGACTCCACTGGGGAGAGCGTTGTTTGTTTGGGGTTTCTCTGTCTTTATTTAAGTCTTTTTCATTGTTTCAGGTCCTTCTTGCCACTAAGGAACACTTTATAAATATGATAGAACACCTCCCCTGCCTTCCTAAGGCATTTTTTGACCTTTTTTTGGGAGTTTTTCCACCCATACATGACTTGCAGACTGAACAGTTGCATGTCTGGTTTGGAACACGCAACTGTCTAGACTATTAACATGTGTATGATATGCGACTTGTCAGTTATACAACCCGCGTGTGCTTATACATGCGATTTTCTGTATTGTCAACCCACATATGACATGTGACCTATTAGTAGTACAACCCGCGTGTGCCCCTAAAACAGTGTTTTTCCTCATTTTTGTGGTTCTTTCTACTGTTGTGGGCTGTTGGGTAGGTCTTTTGGGGTCCTCTGCAGGTGCATGAATCCTAGGAGTTAGTGTCATCCCATTTGGTTGTTCTTTATCTATGTGGTAAGCCTTTTATAGCATTAGGGTTTTCTCTTTGCTCTTCCCCCACCTCCTTTGCTTGGCATGATTTTTTGGCTTATGTCTCTGGTCAGCACTGTTACTCATCTTTGTCTGAGTTTAGAATATTTTTGGTGTTTGTTTCCTTCTTCTTTTCCTGGTTTACTTCACCATGCCAAAATAGTTGACTTGTTTTTTATGCAAGCCTTCCTTCCAAGTAGGGTTTATACTGACTTTAGTTCATTCAAGAGTTTGTTTGGTGGTTGTATAGTAGAGTTCCTTTTGCTTTGCTGTTGTTATCTACATAATTTTGTTTGTAGGTAGTTTTTATTTTGCATTTATAAAAGAAAAATAAAAATAATATATACTTGTTTTTGCTGCTTCCCCCCCCCCCCCCACCTCATTCTTTGGCTTGACCTTATTGGACAAGGTACTGAGCAACCTCTGTTTGTAGGTTTAGATTGATACTTGGGACTTCTTGAACTTTGTTTATGTCAGTCTTATTGCACAGTCTCTTCATTCCAAAGTTGTTGGCTTGTTTACCTTTGTGAGCCTTCCTTTCAAGAGAGGTTGATATCCAACTTTAGGGAAACCTAGGGTTTGTTTGTGGGGTGTAGAGTAGCTATCTATTTGCTTTGCTTACATTACTTGCTTGCATTAGTTGATAGGATGTTTTTCTTTTGCATTTATAAAAGAAAAATAAAAAACACATGTTTACTTTATATGCATGTAGATTAGGTTTTTAGTCTAGATTGCATGGCATATCATTGTTTTTGAAAAAATAAAAATAAAAATAATTTGTTCTTTTGTGGCTTTCAAGTTTTCTATTTGAAAAATAAAGAGAATACTTTTTGATTTTTGCATTTCATATCTCTTTGCTTAGTCTTTTTGTTTCAACTTTGAGTCAAAACACCACATAAGTTTCACGCCATTTACCCTCTGACTAAAAACAACCCTGAAAATAAACTATATAATTTAAAAATTATTAGTAAGTTTTATTTTATAGGGTCATACACCAACTAGCTTAGGCTAGACTTGTGGATTAGGGAGTTTCAACTCTCCACAAGTGTTAAAAATTCAGATGTAGTTGGCCAATCACTAGGTAAATCCTTTTGTATGTTGATTGTATCTGGGAATCTCCTCTCAAACAGGAGTTAAGCACGAGGCCGCGTGGAGGCTTGTACTGAGGAGATAACCCTCTGATTCCTTGTTAAAGCGCAGACCAAGGTTTTTGCGCATCTGGGGATTTTATCTTAGACAGGGTTTCAGGATTTTCTACCCTACCCATGCGTACAAACCAGGCTTATGACTATCCCCTCAGACTGTCAATATAGTTAAGGTAGCCTTTAGTCTCTTTGACATCTAGGGTTCATACACAGGTACACCGAAAGGCTATTTCTGGTTTACCTTGGATGGGCTTGGAAGGTAACTCCGGTAGAAGGTGTGGGAGGGTGATGGGTGATTCCTCCATTTGTGCCTAAGAACATCTACAGGGATTCCAAGTAACTGTCTATCAACTTTCTTTTGGAAAGCGTATCTTATACCTGTTTGTCTGTTTGGCTTTAGGAATTTTTAGTGATTTGTTGTGTGGCTTGTCTGTACTTAGTGTGCCTTTAGGTGTGTGCTTTGTAATTTTGGTTGTTTATCAACCTCATACTTTGTCTCCTAGTTTGAAACTATGGCTAGCACCCCTTTGAACACCAACCATGAGATCCCCATGCTGGGAACTCCTTCTACTATTCCTCTCACGGGGAATTTTGGTGTTCCCTTGATGGCCACCTTGAATCTACCTAGATTCACCCTAGGGCTACCAGTGTGGTTATTTTCCACTCCAACTATCTTGAATGCTCCTGATGCTTTACAAGTAGGCTCCTTATATCAAGGGCATCAAAACACTACTTCCCCTTCACTTGTAGGTGATTCTCCTCCTCCTTCTACCTCATGCAATGAAATTACTGATACTAGTAGCTGATAATATAAAAGGGGTAAAAGAAGGAGGAATAGGAAGAAGGCACATAAGAAAGGGGAAACCCGTTCAACCTCTGCAAGTCAAGTTGAACCTCACCACCCAGCCTCTGCAGTTCATGCTGGGGGCACCTATCCAACCTCTGTAGGTCATGTAGGATCTAAGCACTTAACCTCTGCAAGTCAAGTTGACCTTCACCATCCAGCCTCTATTGATGCTGATGGGATCCTTCCAACCTTTCCAGGTCATGTCAGATCCAGTCTCTCAGCCTCTGTAGTTCATGCTGAGGGCACCCGTTCAACCTATGATGTTCAAGTTGAACCTCCCCATCCAACCTCTGTAATTCATGTTGGATCCATCCACCCAGCCTCTGTGGTTCATGCTGAGGGCACACATTCAATTGCTACAAAGCATGTTGATCCTAACCACTCAGCCTCTGTTGTTCCTATTGGTGGTGCTTGTCCAACCTCTCCAAGTCATGTTGGACCCAGTCTCTCAGCCTCTGCAATTCATGCTGGGGGCAGTCTCTCAGCCTCTGCAAGTCATGTTGGGGGCAGTCTCTCAGCCTCTGCAAGTCATGCTGGGGGCAGTCTCTCAGCCTCTGCAAATCATGTTGGGGGTAGTCTCTCAGCCTTTGCAAGTCATGTTGTGGGCAGTCTCTCAGCCTCTATGGTTCATGCTGAAGACAATCTGTCAGCCACTATGAGTCATGTTGACACTATTGAAAAGACTACCCGCTCAAAACACAAGCCCAAGTTTCCTTGTAAGCTTTGTGAGGGAGACTGTCAAAACCCCAAAATTTTCAAAAAAATTTAAAACTTTTTAAATAGCATAAATATATGTTAACACAATCGCTAATTACTGATTAGTTAATGCTATTAAT
>LPNX011072060.1:0-95189 GCA_001517045.1 Pseudotsuga menziesii
ATCAAACTTGTATATTAAAACCTTAGATACTTGAGCATCAAATAAAGACAAGAATCAAGTACATTCATCAAAAGCAACCAAATCAAAACCCCATTTAAATGGGTGGATAGGATTGATCCCACATAGAAATAAAAGGGGAGGATAGGATTGAATAGTTGGTGGGATAAAAGACTGAAAGCTTTGAACAATAGGGTTTCTTCCTTCAGTTTTCACAGAGTTTTAAAGATTATGCAGAAGATATATAAGCAGATCTTTGAAAAGGAAGAAGTGTGTCTATGTTCGATAAAATATGCAGATCTAAAATCAACCCCCCTAAGAACAATAGATGAGAGACAAATTCAGCTTGTCCATCCAGCAAATGGTCGGGGAGTCTCAATCCCATAAAAAATAAACCCCCCTACCACCACTTGAACACAAATCAGTTTGGGACTGCTTCATATCTGATCTATCACTATTATAAAGCTACTAATTCATTGTTACAAACCTATATCAACATGTCAAAACAACCAGCAATCATAGCCTACTCCAAACAAGCCTAAAAAAATTGCATCCATTTCTAATAGGATTAACATACCATAGGAAATTTACAGTTCAAACTTAGAGGTATCACAATGATCACAACTTAATCCAAACATCCTTTAAACATACACAGATGAGTTTAACAATTTAACAAGTGTTCATGGTTCAGATCTAGAAGCCCATAAGGTTCACAAGACATATATAGAAGCCCAAAAAGTCATGGCCCTATCTACAATAGCCCACAAGGTCAAGCAAGGTCACAAATGTCGTGACCCAACATAGAATCATCAATACAGTCACATATCAGACTAGGAAGGTTTAGTAAGGTTTAGTAAGGTTTAGCATCCCAATCAAGACTACGACCTAGCTCAAAAAAAAACAAAGCAATAGCCTCAACAATATACATGAATTAAACAATAGAGAATCAGTACCATCAATGAAGTACAAACCACCTCACAAGATCTTTGGTTGAAAATGACAGTCTTCTGGAAGAATATTTGTCACTGGAAGCTAATACAATTATGCATTGTAATTATTCCAATTGATTATTGCATTAGATGAATGTTGGTCTCGTGCATATAGGTATCCTACAGTCAATTCATAGGAACCTAGTGCATAGACCATTTTTCTCTTCGCTTAGCTATGTAGAGCTCATTTATTTTTTTGAATAATGATAAGTATTTACAAAGAAAATATGCAATCAACATAAAATAATAAAGATTCAAAAAAGTGAAGACAATTAATTCATGCAACTAAAATGTAATAAAAATATATTTTCTCAAACCCTGAATCAATGAAAAATCGATTAAAACCAATATTGATTCAAGCTAAAACAAATGGCTAAATCAAGCATCAAATGAGAACTATAAGCATTCAAGGGACTAACACAATATTTAACCAAAATACACACAAACTTCAAAAAGTGACAAAATGCTTCAAACAAAAGAAACAAACAAACCATAAAAATTTGTCAAGATATTCCTGTTAAACACCAACATGGTTTCATGTACTTGAATGAGCTCATTCTTGCTTAGCGAAAGTGTTTTCAAATTAGTTATTTATCCTTTAATGTTAGGACACTATCTTGAGCTTGAGTTATAAATCCATATGCTTGAACTCATCAAACTTTATTTAGTGTTAGCATATGCAAGAGTATTCAACATTAACTTCCTCAAGGTTTCTATGGAAACAGGTCTGTGCTGGCATAGGATGAAACCACTGAAAAGGAAGTCTTAGAGAGATTTTCATTGTAGGCAATGCAGCTGGTAGCCAAGACCATGCATATGAATGAATACAAACATTCTGTGATTGGTATTTGGCCGATAAAAGCATCTTCCCTGATCTTGTTATGAGTTTATGATATCACAATAGTTGAGATTGGAAGTGATGGAAGTTGATTTTGGGTGGGGAAGTCTCTCTACATGAGTCCATTGAGAAATGATATCTACTTCCTTGCCTTTGGATGGACAGTTTGATGCTCTGAATGTGCGCTTATCAGTTCCCTTAAACCATAATTGACAAAACAAATGTTGAGTTGAGGACGTTGTAATTGAGACCAATTCTTGACTCCCTCCATCCCTAACTGTAAGCTTTGACTATCAGTGAAAATATATGGCTGCAATAAGTAAGAGAATATTTTGTAAACTTTAGTTGTTTAGGTGTATCTTTTAATTTTTAACTTAAAAAACATAATATTTTGGGAGAACTTTCAAGGTGTTTTTATTTTGTTAATTCATACGATTGTTTTCAAATTTGTTGAGTTTTGATTTCCAAATGTTTGAAATAATAACAAATAAGAGGCACATAGGAAATACTGAATAAATCTTTTAGATAGTTGCTTATATGTAAGGAAATTGCTACCAATGGCCCATTAATGTTTTCCTGTAAAAAAACTCTGCTGATATCTTGATTAGAACTTGCATAACATGGTTTCTTAGATGATTTTCAGCAGTTTAGGGTTTCTTAACACTAGAGGAGCAAAAACATGTTCCTCATGCGAAGTCATCAAAGCGATTTTCTAATTTAAAACTTAAATTTGAAAATACATGCCCATAGAAGATTCATTACTATGTTTTCCATTTACAAAGTTGTACTCCAAGTAAAAATAATTGCTGCCCCCCTGTTTTCCATTTACAAAGCTTGGCAAATAATTGCTAATGAGCTTCATGGCTATTGAATACTATAACTTACACCCATAATAAAACCAACAGAGTGCCAAAGAATAATATCGAATGAGGAAAATCTCATCAAGCTGTGGTCTAGCAACAAGGTTGAGTGCTCACAGCAAGGCCAGGCACTCTAGGAATTAGTGTCTAGGAAAACAGTTCACTGTGAAGCATCCTTCTATGCCTGAGTCCCCATATTTCAGTTTCATCAAGTTTGCATGCATTATGTTTCTATTTTAAGTTTTGCATGCATTATTTAAGTAAGGTGCATGCAGCCTAGCTCAATTTAGTAAAGTTTATGCAACTTAGTAGTTATGGCACAAATCATATCCAGTTGAGGCAATGTTGTGCATGTGTCCAGATCATTGTAACTAGCTAGTGCACACCTCTCAAGGCATGTTGAGGATGTAGGTGAATAATAAGTATGGATTTGATTTGGACCTTGGGCATCCAATCTCAAGGTCAAAATTACTACACACCAAAAGGATATTTCAGGACCCCAAAACCCACATGATCAAAGTGTTTCAAGTAAAACCATTTTCTGTGATACTCTTATTTGTTTCATTGACAAGCAACTTCCATTAGCAATAGTAGGAATACTGAGGACAAAATGCATGCCATCAATTTTCAAAATGAACTCGACCAAACACATGTTACCAATTGGCTCTGTGTGTCCTAGCCAGAGGTGTCCCTAGAGAGAATCTCTATGCTGCATGAGTCCCCAAGTTAAAGATTGTCTTTTAAGTCCATCTTGCAAAAAGCGTGGAAAAAAAATTTGTGATGAAGGAATGTTTGACGACACTAACCTTTGATAAGGTTCTATATTGGGAAGCTTGGGATTTGGTGATACAACTTTCCCCAAAGATGCCTAACCATCCACTATACACACAGTGCATGACTTGAGCATCAGACTCCAGTAGTTAATTGAGTATGTACACATTGCACACTGATAGTTGTACTCTCTATTTATGCTTTGTGTTATGTTTCAGACTTTCAATTGTGTTAAAATTAGGTGTGAACTAATTTTATTACCACTAACTGATTTTATTGGCATTTTACTTATCTTTTATCTTATTACAATTAGTCCTACAATGCAAGACAACTTGGTTAGAACTTAAAGTTTCAATATTTTGCAGGCACCCTCTCAATTTGACAATTGGGGTCCTTTTGTAATATGGTATAGTCCGTTGGACCTTTTGTTATGATGTAGGTGCATTATGTGGAAGGTAGGATAAATTAATCAATCATGTAAATCGAGTCCATTGGGCCTTTTGTTATTATGTAGGTACATTACATGGAATGTATACATTATTTGACTTTCTAATTCCTTCCCTATGCCAAATAATGCTTATTTATTATAAGTAGCATAGTCGCATACAAATGGAACACAATCCATTACAGGGAATGATATATATAGCATTGTTTACAACTGTTATTTGCAAAGCAACACATGCATCATGATTCATGATTATCAAAAGTGCTGGAATACAAGTATGCGTCTGTTACCTTTTCCATGAGTTCCAAGGTTATAGACTAGAGAAAGGGTAAGCAAAAATGAATATCAGGGCACTACGGTGTTCCTAGAAACTCTAATGTTTTTCCATTTGTCATCAGGAGGGATTATGTATGTTGTTTTGAATATTTAATCTCTTCCTGTTGTGAGATCTTTTGCAAACGAAGTTATACTCATTTGATTGTGCCCAATTTTTAGCTCACTGTTCCTCTAGCAAATTTACCAACCTTGTCTATCTTGCTGAATGAAATTCCTAATAATTATGAAATCTGACATGGATCGAAGGCAGAAGTTATTTGGCATAGATACTGATTTTAATGGCTGCCTTTTGTCAAAGTATTTCTTACTTCTCTTGTTGTTGTATTTTAACGAGAAGGAATAATCCCGTCTCCTTTTGTGTTCAATGGTAGTTGATAATTAATATGTCGAAAACATTTGATGCAGTTATCAATGCCAGCATATCATGAAATTTTATCTCCCAGATGAATTACTCATTTAGTGTTTTCTAATTGTATGTCTCGAATGAAATGTCATGTACCAGGATGCCTTTCTTTGGCCATTGGGGCACGTGATATGAAAATTATTCCTTTATGAACAAATCCATATGCACAACAATTAGCAGCAGATATAACATGCATATTTCTAGAATCCATTCATTATCCATTATCAAAACATAGGTAAACACAAGAATTCCACACAAAGCTGATTATGGAATACTTATTTGTTTTCAAGTGAAGTCCACCAAATTGGTTGCTGACAAGCAATAATCTCACTCACCCCAACCCACTACTCCCATGACATAATCAATATCCTCACTATTGAGCACTCCAGTCCCTCATCCAGCCATCTGTCCATGATGGAACTTTCTTCTCCTTCACAACACAAGGAAAATCATCCATTTCACTATGCCACAGCCCCTCATGGATCTCCTTCCCTTCTAGTGTAGGAAGAAAGAGTTAAATACTGGTGGTTTCCTACTATGAATGACCCATATGAGAAACACTTCACCAAAATAGTCCATAAGCAACACTAATGTGGTTGCAGGTCTGTGGTTTTTTCTTAAGCTATCATGGACATTCTTTGCCATCCCTTTTCCTCTTTGAATTCACACAGCAAGTCCCTGGCCCTCACAGGCTCTTGCAAGTCATAATTTTCTCAGAACAGTTTTGACATTTCAAGGCATCAACAGCCATGGCTCCACACAAGGTTTCTTCAAGAATAAGGAGGATAATGTTCCCAATTTGAATGGAGTACGTATTATCCATGGCAATGGTGAATAATGATTTTTCGACAAGAGTTTTCATAAGAAATGTGTTCCCATCCCAAGAAGCATGGGGAAACATGTAAAATATCACTGAGTCAATGATTGATGGGAAATGTTTGTGAAGAAGCATGGGCATGAAAGGTCGTACCTTCAAAGAACAATTATCAAGTCATACCACCAATGGAGTCATTTTACTCAGGCCACATGACTTCTATATTTTTTTCCAAGTTTCCATCCTCCCACCCTTCACCTCATAAGTGAGAATGAAATTGTTGAAATATTGTCAGCCCCAAATCAATAATTAGCTCACAAATAGTCCCATTCAACAATCAACTTGTAAAGTGTGATCATGTCACAAGTGGGATTTCAACTTGGGTGGGGAGGACAACTTCTCTACCACTTGAGCTAGACCCAATTGACACATGGCTTGACTTATGTCACATAAACTACATCATTTAAATAATCCATGAGTTAACATTTTTATAATTTAGGGGTTAAAACTTGGATAAGACATGATAACAAATTGTTGTGTTAAATGGTATTTCGGTTTCCATATTACTTATTGATATTGGTTTACAATATCAATATTATGTTTACAATAGCTAGCTTGATTACTGAAATGTTTCCTTGAGAGCCTAGATAACGCTACTAAATTTCTGAAGGAGGGGTTGAGGATTAGGCTCATTCTTGCAAAAAGTGTTAAACTAAGATGTTTTCAGTGCTAATGCAGTCTTCATTCTGTGAATGAGACTAAGTGCAATTTTTGGCTGAATTTGACGAAATTATTAACCAAGAGGTCTAATTGCAATAGATCTCTCATAAAAGTCTCCTACCCACTCCAATCAGAAAGAGGGTTAAAAACTTCAGTTAACTATACAAGTAAAAATGTTCAGAATTTGATGAGTGGTGATTTATGAAAACTCAAATCAAGCAATAATAGAACCAACTAAATGAAACATATCTAATACCTTGTCCCCTATTCACCATAGAACACTGATAATGTTATAGGGAAATGATTTGACTACAGAGTACCAACCATGTGACCATTACTTACATCCCTCTACCATAACTACCCAACATAAATGGATAATCCTAGAATCTAATAGAGTGGGTAATAAAAAATGCCATTGCTTTCAATTGATCTAAGTACACAAGTAATCACATAAATCAATTTGGCCAATAGATCTATGTAAATAAACTCAAAATTTCACAACCCAAATAAGCTAAATACATTGCATCTCTTCCTATTCTTACAGAACAAGTAGAGATCGAAAACATGTAGAGAAAGACAAATAATTGAAGGGGATTTCTGAGTACTGACTGTCTCCATCCTTGTCAAGCAAACTGAAAGCCTCATTGAACTCAAATATCTGTTCCTCTATTAGCTTGTCCATCATTTTCACGTAATGGAAAAGTAGGGTGAACTCTGAATTAATAATCATATATAATAGAAAGTATTTTTGCTTACAACACCATATATCCCATACTCGCTAGAATTATAATAAAAAAGAACATATAACAAATGCAGCAAATTAGCTGGGCATGGTAAACATGAATCCAAAATAGAATTGAAGCTCTATACATTTATGACCTCTTCCTATGGGACTCCTTACCGCTGATATCTTCCCCCTAGGGTGATATTGTTTCATATCTTAATGAGGAAACTACTATTTATGAGAGAGCTACTCCATCCCATTTATGAAGCTTAGAACTGAATCAATAAAATCAACTGAAGTGGGTCCACTTGGTCAATTGTAATGTAAGCAGATCAAAGACCGAGGAAACAAGACTAGATTTTCGTGAGTCAAAGACCAATCTTAGTTTCTTTTGCTTCTCCTTGTTCTTTCTCAAAACAAAACAAGGGATGACTCCAATCGATCTATACCTTCGTTTATCTAAGTCCAAGAGATGCAATGTATGATATATATAGCTAGTGGGTAAAAAACCCTGAGGTGGAAATAAATTGTGTGGTTTTTCAGTTGTAATGGGAGGTGTCTTAGGTCCATTGAATAAATCATGGGATTGAAAATTGAATATTCTTGAAAAGAAAAATAGAAGGAAAAGTGAAGAAATCTATGCTACTCTTATAATCAGTACCATGTGCCCTGGAAAATAATTGTTAATGAGCCCATGGCTGTTGAATACTATAAATTACACCCAGAATAAAAGTTAAAACCAACAGAGTGCCAAAGAATAATATCCAATGAGTAAAATCCCATCAAGTTGTGGTCTAGCAACAAGGTTGAGTGCTCACATTAACTAACCTATAAAAAGCCTGCAGATAGAACAAGATTCAAGAAACTAAAGTGTAAAAAGCCTGCAAATAGAAGAAACTTTCTGAAATTGCTTTCCACGAATCCACTCAGCCACTATAAAGACCGATTTGCAATAGAAATCAAGCTTTATGTTGAGCCTGAGTCCTGACTCTTGCACCATTATATAGGTAAAAAACTTCCTCACTTGACTAAATTTATCCATTTTTTGCTCAAATATGGACCAAATCGAGTGAAAAAACTTCCCCGATTGATTAAATATCCACATTTTACTCAAATAATTGTCCACAAATCCAAATCCAAGATGAACTACATCCAATTGACCCCAATCGAGGTCAAAGTAAGACCAGTTTACAGAAATATTCATAAATCCCGACGAAATGCCAAATTTTTAATCGTATTATCCATAAATCTTGGGAAAAATACCAATTTTTCAAGCTATTATCCATAAATCCAACTAACAATCTTCATTTCTCCTCCCAATCGGAAAAAATCGGGCGAAGTTGGGCAAACATCTCTTCCAAGTCGGAAAAATTCTGGCGAATGTGGGAAAAAATAAATAATTTCGTAGGCTAATATTCCTTTTCTAGATTTTCCCTCAATCGTGATGAATGCTATTTACCTTGGGGCAGCTATATACAAAATAAATAATGGGCAAATTTATTAAATAAAATAATAACATTTTAATATAAAATTTCACCCACTTTTTTTTGGGTAACCCTTAAAATTCGCCATTGGGCTATAATTCGCCCCTAAAATCATCCTTGATCAACTCTCCAAAGTGGAAAAGATCACCATTGCATCCTTAAAGATGTCAACCTCTGTACATTGCTAGGTGGAAAATTTATCGACAATGTTGGAAAAATAAGGCAACCCCATAGACACATGGGTAAAATTTGTTGAGTATGTTCGAAAGGAGTTTTACTCACCCAAGTATCTTGAACAACAGTATGAAAAGTGGCAACAGCTAAGGCAATGGAAAGACCAGTCTGTGCAAAGTTATACCGACACATTTTATCGACTAATAGCTAAACTTGGCATCTAAGAAGAGGAATTGCTTGTTTTGAAGTATGTCAATGGTTGATCCACATACATTAAGCAAGTTATGGAGCTTCTTACTGTTAGTACACTTGTAGATGCATTCCATTATGCCAACAAGTTTGAAGCTAAACAAAAAGGAAAGCACATTTCATGAACAAGCCAATAGGTCGAAGATCCAACAAGAAGTCATCATTCTAATCTAACAAGTTGAAGAACCCTTCTCATTCGACTCCACCAAATCCTGATCATCAAAAGAAGATCTTTCAAAAATACATGAGGGAATGAAATAAACAAGATCCTACCAGGAAATAGTGTGATTATCTTAATTCAGCATTACATGATACATCAAAATATAAAGCTCGGAAGACATTTTTGGAAAATTTATCGCCATCCAACTTGTCCGAAAAAACCCTAGTAGAATATGATCCAGATGCAAAAACCCTCTTGTATTCGACCTCGACCACTCCAACAGCCCCGACTTTCGTCGACGAGGAGGAACGAGAACACATGTTCCATACACGGATATGGGTTCAGAAAAATCTAGGATTTGATCAATAACGGTCATATCCGCCCCATCCCTTCTCCTTGTGGAATTCTAGTCGTCCTAGTTCCAAAGAAAGATGGGACTTGGTGCATGTGCATTGACTATCATGCTCTCAACAAAATTTCAGTAAAGAACATATACCCTCTTCCATGCATATATGAATTGATCGACAATATGTAAGGTGCTTATTTCTTTACAAAACTTGACCTCAAGTCAGGATATAATCAAATTCCGATCAAGTCAATCGATGTATGGAAAACGTCTTTCAATAACAAGGAAGGATTGTTTGAATGGTTAGTCAAACATGTCGGCTTAACCAATGCACCTACAACCTTCATGAGATATATGGATAACCTTCTATGACCTTTGATCAGCAAGTGTGTCATTATCTATCTCGATGATATCTTGATTTTCAGTCGATCATGGGAAGAACATGTCAAACAACTTCAACAAGTCTTCGACACTCTCTAGCAATATCGAGTATATATGAACATGGACAAATGCTCATTTGTGATCACCATCATCAAATATTTGGGGTGTGTATTTGAATTTGCATGCATTCATGTTGACTCAGAAAAATTTTAGATCCTCAAAAATTGGACCATTCCTCAAAACATTCATGAACTAAGAAGTTTTCTTGGTTTGGCGAATTTCTATCGACAGTTCATACTTGGATTCAGTCACATCCCACAGCCTTTGAATCAGTTGACTAAATGAAATGGGAAAATTGTCTTCAAATGGACACCGACCCAACAACAATATTTTGAAAAACTCAAGAACAAGCTTTGTACTGAACCAGTACTTGTGTTACCTGATTTGCATCAACCTTTTGAGATTGCGACGGACGCATCAAACTATGCTCTTGACATAGTGATCACTCAGATAGGTCACCCAATCGTGTTTCATTTTAAAACTTTCATCGACATTGTTAGAAGGTATTCAATGTATGAAAAATAACTTTACTCCATTGTGAAATCTCTTAAAGAATGGAGACACTACATTCTTGGCAAGGAAACAGTCATCCTCATTGACCATAAACCTTTGCAATTCGCTCCGTACCAGTCGAAACTACAGGAAACCCGACAAATCAAGTGGATTAATTACCTGCAACTATTTCATTTGGTAATTAAGTATCATAAATTCAAAGCCAATGCCGCAACTATTGTCTTAGTTGACCACCCATTACTCTACTATGTATAGTGATGATTATGCAGGGTTATGACACCACTATTTGGACACAATTGTATTTGGTATACTATGAATTCTCTGCAATTTATCAACAGCTTTAGACCAACACGATGCCTACTACCGACTACTTCTTGAAGGATACCTTTATATACAATATTGGGTAGCTTTGTGCACCGACCGATGAGCACTGACATAAGCTCGTTTGGGATGTGCACTACCACAAGACTGTAGGACATTTTTTGAGTCGTAAAAACACTTATTATCCTCCAAAAGTATTTTTACTAGAATTCACTTAAATATGATTTCAACAAGTGCATTCAATCGTGTGTAGTTTGTGCCATTGCTAAACCATTGAATTGACGATAAGGACTATACACACCCCTTCCAGTTTCAAGTTGACCATGGGAATCTGTTTCTATGGACTACTTGACGAGATATCCTAATACCAAACATGATGCAATCTTAGTAGTAGTCGACAAATTTTCCAAGATGGATATTCTTATACCATGCAAGAAGACTACGAAAGCACAATAGACTGCTATGATCTTCTTCAAACATGTGTGGAAACATTATGGCTTCCTGACGACCATTATTTCTGACATATATGTTATATTTGTTAGCACCTTTTGGAAAACTCTCAGGAAATAGCTCAACACGAGACTTTCTTTGTCGACATCCTTCCATCCTCTGTAAAAAGGATGAATGGAATTTGTAAATCGCTTGGTGGTATAATTTCTTCACATGTACAACCACAAGCATCGTCGAACATGGGATGAAATCCTTCCATACTTACAACATAGTTACAATCATGCTAAGAAAAGTTATACGAGTAAGATTCCATTTGAGATCTATTATGGATTTCAACCCTCATATCCTATCAACTTGATTAGTTCCTCAACACAGTCGAATGACACCGACTTTGAAGGATGAGAAGTGAAGAAAGCATTGATGTTCAGAGATCAAATCTACAACATCGAGAAGGAATCACAAAAAATGTTGCAACGAGATAATGCAAAATCTCAGGCCCGACAAGAATCATATTCCTCATTCATTGCAAATTGGGGATTAGGTCTAGTTACATTTAAAGAAGGAGCGCTTCATTGTTCCACACAGAAAGTTGAAACCTTTGTGATATGGTCTATATAGTATCCTTAAGAATATTGGTGAAAACAATTTTTAGCTCGACATTCCTAAATTCCTTGGCCTACATCTAGTATTCAATGTACATCTCCTTTGACCATACCGTGTACCATTGCTGGAATAGAACAACTTATTGAAATCAGAACCTGAAGATGTCCATCCATATGTTCAGGAACCTCTTATTTGCGACACCATTGTGGGACGACACAGACACCATACAAGGACAAACTCCATTCCCTTGTTTCAAGTGGCTAAATATAGACATGTCCCTGCGCAAGGAAAATGG
This sequence comes from Pseudotsuga menziesii, assembly GCA_001517045.1. Classification (NCBI taxonomy): domain Eukaryota; kingdom Viridiplantae; phylum Streptophyta; class Pinopsida; order Pinales; family Pinaceae; genus Pseudotsuga; species Pseudotsuga menziesii. The sequence continues at coordinate 11,934 of LPNX011072060.1, forward strand.
TACTTTGCTATTGAAGTAGCTAACAAGTTCCCTCACCTAAAAAAATACACAATGGAGACCATTGTTTCTTAAGGAAGGAGGAGTGATCCAACCAACAGTTGGCATGGTGTTGAACTTAGACAAAGTTTACCACTTCGACTATTTCAACTTCTCGTCTGCCTCAACAGGTTTTCCATCAGCTTCGACAAGTCCAAACTTCGATAACCTCGACAGGTTTTGTGCTCAACATAAAGAATCTTTACATGCCTCATTGACACCGACGACTGTCAAACATCGACATAATTTCTCTATCTTCCAGTCATCTATGGCGGTTGAACTTTTGAACCGTTATAACTTCTTGTAACTGAATGTAACGGGTAGTCACCCAAGCGTCTCAACATTATATATAAACATGTACATTATTGTAACAATCAACCAACCTTCATAGAGAAGAAGTAATAATAGAAATTGGTTTCAATTCTTGCATATTGTTTGTGCACATACTTTCTTTCGACCTAGTGTATTTCCTCCTTTACTTGTTTTTCTTATATGTTTCCACCATAACAGTGCTCAACTCATTAAGTCAACTATTGTCCCCAGCGTGCACCTGGGCATGACATGGATCAAGTACCTTACCCTAAGAAAAATGTTTTCACTTTCGTTATGAATCCAGCAAGCCTATAAGACACATTACACAATTTATGTTCATTGTATAATACTTCTAGTATCTTCTGTCTTCCCTTGCATTTCCTCATGTCTTATTATACCTACTGAAGGTGATGCATATAATGTTCTATTTACGTTGAATCATTATTAGTTTCACACTAATAAAAAATATTATCATTTTATCCAAACTCTTACATTATAGATTATAGATTGAATTTTTTACATATATTTTAATTCATTTATTTGGCATACCATTGGTCGTTTTAATTCATTTCTTTCACATGCCATTGGTGGATGAACTTGGGGTCTTATTACACAAGCGACGAGAAGAAATATTTCTTGGAATTGGAGAAACATTAATGCTTACATCGAAGTGTTGGATGGGAAAGACTAGCATTCACAACAAAATTCAAAGTTAATAAATATTGTTAAACAACTCACATACTATGTAATAAAATATTACATAAAATAATATATAGCAGCATTCTTTAGATTATTTGAAAATTGTTCATAATATATAGTCTAAATGATAGAATCAATAATTGTACTTTGATTTCCTCTTACATTTAAGGGCCATTTATGACTATGAAGTGAAAATTATGCGATGGATACACCACTTCACCACTACTACTTTTCCTATCGATTCGGCCTTGCTTTTCCTCTCCATTCTGAATTACAATTACAATTATGCTTTTGCTTGAAGTGTTGTTGGTGATTACAATTATGCTTTTGCTTACACCGAAGTGTTGGATGGGAAAGACTAGCATTCACAACAAAATTCAAAGTTAATAAATATTGTTAAACAACTCACATACTATGTAATAAAATATTACATAAAATAATATATAGCAGCATTCTTTAGATTATTTGAAAATTGTTCATAATATATAGTCGAAATGATAGAATCAATAATTGTACTTTGATTTCCTCTTACATTTAAGGGCCATTTATGACTATGAAGTGAAAATTAGGCGATGGATACACCACTTCACCACTACTACTTTTCCTATCCATTCGGCCTTGCTTTTCCTCTCCATTCTGAATTACAATTATGCTTTTGCTTGAAGTGTTGTTGGTGATATTGATGTTGATTATTATTCATAGTATTGGTAATAATGATCCAATAAAATAGATATTGATGTTGATTATTGCTCGTAGTACTGATAATAATGATCCAATAAAATAACTTGATGAATCAATAGATTCTTGCTAGTTCAATTGTGCATACAAACATGTATGTCCAATTCGCATAAGTACATGTTTCTACATATAAATTGTGTTCAAACTATTTATATTTGAATTTTGCAACTATGCTTGAAACAAATATAACCAATAGTTTTCAAATTATTATTATGTTTGAATGATATATGGCATTACTAACACAAGACAATTGATCTCACTCATGATTTTCTATTGAATATACAACAACAATGAAAACTACCACCCATGCACAGTGATATATCAAAATATTAATATGAGGGAATGAAATGGTATCTACCTACTATTGATGGATTTTTCTAGAATAAGCCTTTTCAATTTAATTCAATTAGATGCAATATCATTGATAATACAATTCATATGATTAGTATTTAGATTCCATATGTGTGGGGGTATTTTACCCTTTTTCTTTGTAACTAGTACTTCAATTTATGACTATAAAATTCAAGTGTCAAACTAATAAATTCTTGATGGAGAAGCTAAGAAATAGTAGATACGTAAAATTTGCATTAGTGAACTTATGAGGTTCTTACTAGTACTAAATGTGTTAATAAATCATTCCAATGGTTTCAATGCTTATTATTTAATCTATGTTTGCATTTAAGCAGTCATAGATGATCTCCAAAGGATCTACAATGTCAAATAGTTAAAAACAATGAACGGAGTGTCTTTTACAAAAAGTTGATAATCCTTCTTGTTTGTGTTGGAATCTTATGAAAAACTTACTTTAAGAAATTGTAACCAGCTTCTAATAAAAGAAAAAAAAAGGGTATTCTTATTTATAGAGCTATGTATGCAACCTCGTTTTCTTTCAACTAAAAAATAACAAAATTAATTGCATTCCTATTTATATAACTGTTTATGCAATTTATTTGTTTTTGAGCGAAATACTACGAGTATAGTGGTAGGTGGACTGATAAAGTTACCTACAACTTATTTGAGTGTGATATATCTTTATATTATATAAAGTTGGCCTTGTTTAAGAAAGTTCAGGGAACCTATAGCTCTGGGTCCAGGGGCTCTGGAATTGAAAGTGTAAGATCTTAATAAACCATAACAATAGGTATCTATGACTCTTGATCTATTTCAAATGTTTGCTTTGATGTGAATAGCATTTCTCCTACCTATGTTGTTGGCTATGAACCTAGATAAATAAATGTGTAAAACTATTCTTCAATAAGAACTGGATAAACTCCAACTGAGTCAATTGGAACTGAAACAAGCTATGCTACCTTAAGCGGGTGTAACATAAAATTCTCTTGGGACATTGTCACTAATTGAAAATATAGTTATATTCAATGACAGAGGATTCTGGACATCATGACTAAATATGGGAACAAACAATAATATTTTCTATCCAACGGCAATACAAACTTATAAGCAAATGAATCAAGTCTTGTTTCTACTCAATGTGAAAAAAATTAGGCAATGCACCAGCTCATTTGTGTTCAATTTCCTTATTTTTACCTACCTACTTAAGGCTAAAAATAAACAAATAAATCATAAAAACAAGCTATTGTTTTTAGGAAACATGACCTAGATTTGGATTGGCATAAAGAGAGACACCACCTATATTGCAGGCCTCCATGTCCCTATAGAAGCATGGAAGATGAGCCAAGGTGTCTATAGCCACAACAGATTCTCATGGTTTCCTACACAGAGCTTAATCTCACCAACAACAAATTCCATGCACCACTTTGATGGGTTAGGGACTCAGAACAACTTACTTCCCATCTCAAACTCGAATTTCACCATCTTCACATTCCCCATCGCATACAGGTTGTTGATATAATTGAAATCCTTTAGTCCCCTACTTGCATAAATGTAATGTTGAACTATATACTAAGCCAACAAAGCTTAGCAATGCATATTCACCATATTTTTGCTTCCTTCTTACCTATCCATTAGAAAGCCTATGGAAACAATATTATAATGATGCTTTCCATTTGCATATAAATGAATTTAGCTTATATGCAGAAATTTCATCTTCAAATCTATCATTTATATTGTGATGCTCTTGCAAATGCTTTCCATTAGCTTATAAATCAATTTCGGTTACATGTGGAAAATCCAACGCCAGATATCGTTTCTCACACGATGCTCTTGCAATTTATCAAGAACTAGTCTATTAGCTAGCTAATAGATTTGTGATCATCACTCTACAATATATTAACAATGTTTTCCTTAATCATGTAATATCAGCTTTAAAACTTCGATAATTCTCTTTTACCTTAAAAATGATTCCTTTCTCTCTCTCTCTTCTTGATAAAAAATTAAATTCAAATCAACTCAGTTGTTGCATTACATGAATGTTCTCTTTCTTTATCTAATATTTTATTCCTTGTGGCATTTTTTGGTTGTATCCGCCTACTTATAAAACCCTTTTCCAACTATTGTTCTTTACCGTCTCTACCATCTATGTGTCCAACAAATCAATGGTTTTCAAGCATTGGGCATTGAAAAAATGGTTGTATAAGTAGTTTTAATAAACCCTTTCTTGAAGGATCTGAAACCCTCCTATAATGCACAAATTTTATTTTCCAGGTGTTAACATTCGATGGTCATATAATAGAAAGGTTATGAGGTTGGTGTAATATGCAATTGTTATTCATTAAAGTAATAATAGGTGGCTCTTTGGTATGCCTTGTTTTTGTTGTTGATGGCATTCTTGGTGTAACAGGAATTTCTCCTATTACATGCAAAGGCATCATCTTTACGTCAATGGGTTGTAAGGGAGAGTTCATAGAAAACTAAAACAATAAAATAGATTAGTAACACAAAGAAAATATATATACGAGGGATAAAATAAATAAAATACAAATAAATAAATGTTATACCTTATTTCTTGTAAAGTGAACTATTGTGGCCATCTCGGAAGTGGTCCTCCTCTCCACAGGCTGGTTCTCTAGGTGGGTACGGAGAATGTCTCGACGTACTAAGTGGGAATGGTATGGCAACAGGATGGTGGAAAAAAGGTGTGTGAATACCTAAGAGCAAAAGGTGTCCTAGTGTACTCACAAAAGTGGAAAAAAGGTATTTTGGGAGAGCCCTTCACAATGTGTTTATAGAATGAATCTAGGGTTTTTTGACCCAATGTGGTTACCCATGGTATTTTCTTATGTTTTATGATCGTTTCTCTTTTTAAGATTTTTAAACCCTTTTTAGGGATTTTGACCCTTTTTAGGGTTTTTGACCCATTGTTAGGGGTTTTGACCCATTATTTGGAGAAAGTGAGGATAAACCATTGTAAATAATAATGTTTTGGACCATTTTTTGTGGAAATACAATTGTGAAGGTGTAAGGGAAATATGGTAGGAATATGATGTATGCATGTGGTTTAGGACATGTAGAGATAGGTGAACATTTTTTTGTGTTAGCATATTGCCCCCTGATGTGTGAGGGAATGAGCTCATCGTATGGCCAATGAACATGATAGGATCATGGGAATACTGGAGAGACTAGAGAGACATGCAGAGAAGTGGAGCTTCTCGTTCGAACCATGGTGGCTTTTGGTTTTTTATTATCTTTGGTTCCCAAAAATGGATGAGATACATATGTGTGACATGTATATGGACGAGGAGGGAATCCCTATGCTCATAACAATATCAAAATAATAAATAATGGGATAAAGGCTCAAAATCATGGGAGCCGATCAATACATATACAAATTATAATACATAATGGTGGCCTTAATAGGAGGTTGAATACAATGTTGATCTGAATAACCGATACATAGGAACAATGGCATCCTCATGGAATGCAATATCACAATCAATTCTCTGCTAGATCTGGAGCTGTACATATATATGGACTCAATGACTAAGAGTCAAAATCATTGTGGTACAATATGTAGCATCAAGTACTGGAGATACATGGAAGCACAACACTGGGGATTCTAAAAATTGTCGCCAATGCAGCCCAAAAATTCCAAGGGACATGAAACTGTATGGGTCCCATGGTAGACTCACCAATGTGCTAGATTCAAGTGAAAACTAGGGTCTTCGACCAAATGATTAACAGACCAATACCCTGCATGAATCTCAATGATGCAATGATGTAGCTGAAGTCGAGCATGTGAGACACAACCATCCCGAGAGGCACTAATGACTCCTCTCAAATGGTCCAAGAACTCATCAATGAGGTGGATGAAACTAGGATATAGGGACCTCTAGGTCTATCCTCTAGAATAGATGTGATGGCATCGATAGAGGGAGACCTGCAATTAACCAAGGCAATGATGTTTCTTTAATATAAGCATGAGTGGGATAACCAAAGATGTGGACCAATATGGGGACTAACACAAATAATGGGGGAATAGGGGCGGGGGAGTATGTGGGACTAAAACTTCCTTTGTTCAGAGTATGATAGTAAGGTTGTCCTAGAAGAAAATGAAACTGACTTGTGGGAGAGGGATCATAGTTGTAATACCGGGAAGATAACTGCAAATGGGAAATAGTGAGGGAGGTAACTAGACTAGTGATATCCAGGGGATCCACAGAAGACTCATCGCAGAATACTCTGAACAAAGGAGACCCAATTGAGGGAAGCTGCCATACTATAATATCATATGCAGTGGCACCTAAAGACACCTTTATGACATGATCTTGTGGACCTTTAGCGAGCCCAAGAAAGTAAATGATCGATGGTGTTTTGATTTTTAGAGAGTCTGAAAAAAGGAAGAAGAATCCAGTGTGGTCTCTTTTTCGTATGTAGTCTCCTAAGCCCAAAAAAGGATAAAAGTGTACAAAGGAGATCTCTCCCAACCTTGGGGAAAGGAATATTTCCTTACCGTTTGTAGTCCAATTAGGTCGGAAAGGGTTAAACCTATACTAACTAGACGATCATTCAAATACTTTTATGAGAATGAAAAAAATCATGTTTGCTCAGTGATATTTTCTTGATGAGAGGGATAGAAAAGATCTTAAGGACAACCCATGATGAGATTTTTCATAAAGTACGGTCCCAATGTCAGAGAAAGCATAAAAGGATGCAAAGGGAAACGTTCCTGGCTTGAGTGTGTTGAGGTGGTTCTTTTCTTATGATAGTCTACATAGTCTAAAAAAGGAGTTACATGAAGCTACATAGATTCCCTTTTGAATACTTTTACGAGCATGAAAGGAAGCAAGCATGCTTGACAATCTTTTAATTCCTTTAGGAGTCAGAAAAAATATTAATAGAAACTTTGTAATGGTCACTCAAACAAGGGGGAAGTGTTCGATATGTGGAAAGAGGTTTCATTGTGAATAAGGCTGATAGGAATAAATGAAAAACACTAATGGGACCCCCTTATGGGATGATGGATGGCGGAAAACATGGCCAACTGTGTCGTATGGATGGAGCGGATGGCTCGTGAACATGCTAATACATACAATGAGAAATTCACATGATTGTACGCAAATGAAGGTGAACTCCAGGAAATGGCCCAAAAATACATAGTGAAATCATGAGACGAGGGTCTCATAAACATACAGAGGATGAAAAACCGAACCCGGTGGTGTGGACGATGTCTCAAACAGACCCTGGATGACTCTATGGTGTACGAAAGAAAACTATACCAAATGGAGGCCTATGGATATGGAGATAGATCAATGTACAAGGTGCTATCCACATTATGGCACACAAATCGAGGTGAATTCAAGAAATGGCTCAAAGAAAGTAGGTAGGGGTTCAATCTATTACAGGTCATCTCTTCACCTAGGAGCTTTTTTCATAGTGGTGGAAGCTTCCTATCCTCATAGAGGATGATCCATATGTGAGCATGGACTACCGGGGAGATTCTGGAGACACCTCGACCTCCAGTACAATTCTAGGGACCTGATGGTATGCTATCATGGTGGTAGCTAGATCAGACATGTGACATACTTGGTGCGTGTGTAGACGTGGCACCACACCCACCAGTGGGGTACCAACGATGGAGGGGAAGGGTGGATGCGTTAGATCCACCTGCTCATGTGAAAATGATGAGTTGGAGTTCTACAATGGACTCAATGCAACTAGACATAGATCAACTACTAGAGGGGGTCACTGACTCGTGGTCAAAATGATGCAAAACAGAAATGAAAAACAATGGAACAAGTGTACTCATGGTGGGTGACTTCAGGCATAGAACCTCTTAAGGTAGAGCCCATTGTGGCGATTCTTCAAGAGGTGGCCATTAGAGTGACCAAGGGTGTATGTCCCCTTACCAAGACAACAATGGATGACATATGGGCCATACCACATGGAATCAAGCTTCCCTTGCCCTAAATTATCATTGGCTTGATCATAGATGAGGATAAGGTCTCCCTCACAAAAGGTGGGAGAGTGGACATGGGAGTCAAAATGGGACTTCGACTGAGTCTTGGCTTCTTCAATTATTTCGAGAGAAGCAAAATGGTCCTCATTGGTCTATTCAAGAATAACTAGGGGTTCTTCTAATGGTGAAGTATTAGATAGAATTTCATCGGTAAGGCGAGGTGACGAAATATGGCCTTCAATGGGAAGAATCAATTCCAGACCATGGACTAAGTGGAATGGGGTAAAACTGGTGGTGGTCTTAGATATCTCTCCATCATAATGAGAGTGGTGTCAAGATATATCAGGTGGTCTTCCATGATTGATGAGGAGGAAGGACTAGAGATGATGTGTTGGTTGGTTTTGTCTGAGGAAGAAACCAACGGGTGGATCTCCTTGAGGACGGTAATATTGGACTCGTGGGAGTGTTTCTGAAGGTTGCAAAGGGTTGAATGATACTAAAGAAAGTATGGGAAATGGTGAGACTAATAACCGTACAATCCATAAAATACATAAGGATGGTTGGTTTGCAATGACTTTTTCTTGACCAATGATGGATCTAGGATGGTGACCACTCGATTTCCATAGCCCTCATCTATAGTTCCCATGTGGGTGTGAAGGATAGGAAACTCAAAACAGTTTTATTTCGCATAGCCTTGGACATCGTACAAAGCACAAATAGGGGCAGATCATGGTTCAGTTGTTGCTTTGGTGGCCTTGCCCCCAACCTTCTCTGGAAAAGGAGGGGAAACTTTGGAGACAAAAGACATCTTCGATGGACTAGGAGGTGGTTGTGAAACTGTCTCAATGGGTTGGACGGGAGTTAACACAACCTACAGAACTGGGGGTTGGGTGGGTGGATCAAGGTACCACATAGGAATTCCCAGTGCCAAATTAGGTAACTTGAGAGTAGACATGACAGGATTGCTCATGATGTTAGATGGTGGAAAAAGGAAGGGAATCATGTGGATTGGGAATGAAACCCAACAATTCCTAGGGGACTATGTGTGGGGTTGTGACTGTTGTTGTGATGTGGTCAGGTTGGTATTGGATGTGATAGTACCCAAGTACGATATGTTAGTCGACGTAGGTGGAGGTGGTTAGGAAAAAAATATGCCTATCATAGGAATGTTGGAAATAAGGCCTGACCCAACAACATATAAGGAAGAAATGGACACGATGTCGATGGTGGAGATGATATTCAGAGGGACGTGTTTCAGCGTGTCCGGCCCCTTCGAATCGTAGTAATTCAACTGGTCAATAGTCATGATCTTCCCATCATGAGGGAACATCAGGAGTTGAAAGACGGTAGAGGCCATGGCTTGCATGACATACATGTAGCTAGGTCTTAGGAGGAGGTTATAGTCAAGTTGGGAATCGAAAACATCAATGTCAATCAACAATGTTTTACCAGCTAGCTAAACATGAATGTTCATGAGAATTCCATGTGGCTGAGTGGAGCACCCATCGTAGGTATGAACAACGACAATGGAATGTTGAAGGATAGGGGACCTGAGTTTATGCCAAATGGTAGTTGACATAATGTAGGTGGATTACCCTTCATCAATAATGCATCGATGTATGACTAAATTTCGAATTGAGATTGGAACCTGGAAAGCAACGGTAGATGGAATCCTAGTTTTGCCTTGATCCAAGTCAAATGTGATCATCATAGAATTAGAGGGATCAATGACACCTAGCACGAAAAATAACGCTTTACATTGTGTTGGGAAAGTTTTAAGCACTTCCAAAGCGTACAGGGTTGTAGGATATTGGTATAAGTTGTCAACTATGTTGTAGTTGAGGGAAACTCTGGTAGTAGCATTATTTGCGACATGAAGCATAGGAAACCATGGGACTCTGGCCACCCCATCAATGGGGGGTCTCGATAAGTGGAGATACATGTCATAATTAGTAGAGGTAGATGACATTGATGGGTCAGTGGTTTCTATGGTGGATCCATACTGGTTACATCGATTCTGTAGGTTGACTTCAAATGACAATATCATGAGGTGATGGACACCAACCTCTGTAGACAGGGCCACAACAAGATTTGTGAGAGTAGGTGGGGCCAAGGGTTATGTTGCAACCATCTCTTGCTATGGTACGGGGTTTTGGAGAACCATGGGTAGAGGACCTAGTGGTGAAAGGTTCGAATGATGTGTTTAGATCGCATTGAGCATTATGTTAGAGAAGTTGTTGGATACAAGCCATATGAGGACACAGATGAGTACAATGACCATATGTATTGCATATAGCACACAGATGGTTGGTTTGTAACTGTGGGTTCATCCCAAGATGATTGGGATGCTGGAGATTTTGTGCAAGAAGGTCAACACCGTTATTTTTGGAGGGTTGGCCACCTCCTTGGGGCCGATGATTTCATCGGTTTCTTTCTTGCTTGTTCTTTCCCTACCCTTGTTTGTTATTGGGGTCAGGTTGGTTAGGAATGTTTTCTAAGTTCATCTGGCCAGAACATGATGCAAATATGGTCATCTAGCCAGAACATGATTGTGCTGAACAAGTCAGTCCATGGACATGATGAGTTAGTGAGGGAGGTGTGTAGGAAGGGGTGGCTCTAGACTGAGCCACCATTCGTGAGTAGTTTAGGGTGTAACTTGGTTGGGAAACATGGTATATGGTACCCGAATGGTGTAGCATCATGGGAGAGGCCACATAGGACTAAGGGTGTTGGGTGATAGAGTTGATAACTCCATTAGTAGCATGGGATTCCCCTAGTGTATCACGGTGAGAGGTGTCGGCTCATGGAGCGTCGGGTACGACGGTGTATAGATAACTAGACTGGGCATAGATCAAGTGAAATTGTTGGGCCTTTAGGATGGCCTCCTCCTCAGTTTGGGGTTGCTCAGATGCAATGTCCTTGGATATTAGTCAGAGTAAGGTTTTGAGAAACCATTCAAGGAAGATCCTATCATCCAATTGGATCTTGCAAAAGCTACGTCGATGTTATCAGGAATTATGCAATCGATGTGGACACTGTTTGTTCCTCTACCCTGTAAATCACAAGTGTAGAAAAAAAGATAACAATAATATATCCTTTCCTTAAGAAATCAATTTGAACAACATGAAATAAACCATACCTCAGAATTAGACCTCTTTTCCCTTGTTCTAAAATCCCTTGCAATGTTCAATACCTGGAAAACAGATCAAAAGATAAAACACAAGGTCATAGTATCATGATGAATCAATTAATTATATTAGTGGTCAAGGAGTATGATAATATTCAATTGAAATTAACAACACATCAAATATAGGAAAGGAGAACACTTTTGTATTAAATAATGAGAGAGTAAAGTTACAACCAAGCCTTGAAGTTGATGGATTCAACATCTACAAGAAATATACAATCCTTCCCAACTATGAGCATCTCTTCACATACAATCCAACTCTATCTTGCCTCTAATTCAGAATTCAATCCAACAGCATAAGGGTACTATATTTTGGCCTCTTCCATTCACACCATGAAGGCTTCATTTATAGGCCCAAAACACATGAGATTGACTTGGGGAATGGATAGGAGGTGATCCCAACAGGTGAGCGAGGTGAATTCCACCTCTCCCAAGAAAATAGGAACTAACTCCATAGAGGTTCCTACAAGGAAGCTTCCAAAACCTTCTTTTTTCCTCTTTTTGGACTATCGATGCACCTAACAGAAAGGGTAAAGGTGTCGACCTATTTTTTTTCCAAAGAAAAGATAGACCAACACTTATTAATCCACTATGAGAAGCACTGTTGGTGCTCTGTGAAAACAGTAGAAAGGAATCGCCCTCACAAAATATGGAAAAATGCTAACCAAGGTGTTTTAGGTTAGGATCTCTGAAAGGATAACATGCAATGTGGAATTTCCAGATGCAACAGAATTCCCCCCAAAGTATGAATCTAGAAGGAAGTGATAGGTGAAATAGTTTGCAAGATATCAGTATGGTATAGAGGCAATGATAGATGAGCTCATAACTGACATAGGACCAATAACTGACTTACGCAACTCAATCATGGTTGTGGACCAATACACTACAGATCCATGATGATGACTATGACATGGATACCAATAATATACTATAGATCCATGAACAACTGATCTAGGAGGTAGGGCATGGCTATAGGTCATGAAAAGTAGATCCATGTCGTCTAGCCTCAAAATACAAAACACAACCACCAAACATAGAATGTGGATCCATGTCAGGACTCTGAATGATATCCAAACACAACCTGATCATAGGAAACCATAGTGACGAATCCTAAACACTCAAGGTATTCATTTCAATCCCCTAACCGATACGATTTTGACCATGTGAATAGATGACATAAACCACTTGATTACCAATCATTGATATAAATTGTTAATAAGTGCGATGGAAATCATCATTAATGTCAATGATCCCCAAGGTATATAAGTACATTCTTCGAAGTGTGAATAGATGTTTTGAAGTCAAACATTTGATAGAATATTTCAATCAGAGGTCATTGATGAAAACCTAGTGTTGAAAGCAAGGAAACCTGCCATTGAGGCATGATGACTTCAAGGTACTTGTCTAGGTTCCTAGGTATAATTTGTGGATAAGGAGTTGAATTCGATAGGAACAGACTTGTCACAACAATTCCATGATGATTCCCACATCAGTGACATGAAACATGGAACAAAATTTGATTTGAATTGATGAAACTGACTCAGACATGACTGATTTTATGAATAGGTAAAGTTATGGATGAGTTATTTTTGGAAGAGACAACCTTTAAACAATTTGCAACATGGCAAATGATTTGGTGGCATTGACTTGATGAGACCAAAACTAGGTGAAATTCAAGGAATATGAAGGAGAAGTCTTTGAATTGACTTAAAGGAGTTAGGTGACTCACAAAAGTGGATTGTCTTGGAGACAAACTGAATACCCAACTGTTCAGATATGCAAATGCAGACAGGTTCCATGTTCAAAGGTGGACTGTAGACTACCATAAATACAAATGAAAAACATTCCCCTTTCCTTTAATTTCCCCATCTTTGATAGATGAGTGCCTCTTTTCATTTTTACTAGTTCAAAGATGGTAACAAACACTCGTTATAGCTCATCAATCAATGAGTCCATTCTCACATGTTTTACGAACCTGAGAAAGAAGAGGTTCGTTCCCAAATAGGGTCTTTCATTGTTTTGTTTTTTATGAGTCCTATGAAAGAAAACTCAGTATCATTCATATTATAGACTCTGAATGAAGACACAAGGAAACTCTGAAAGGTCCTTTTTCGTAAATAGGCCTAGTTGATCTGAAAAAGAGATAATGTAGCACCGACTACTCGATCGTTCTGATACTTTTACAAGAGTGAATGTAACATGTTCACTTGGAAATATTTTTGTGTTTTTAAGGAGACTGAAAAGAGCCTAAATATAACTCCATAACGGGTTTTGTTTTTCATAATCCACTTTTAACAAGTCTGAAAAAGAGAAAAAGTAGACTCGACACACTTTTACTAGCGATTTAACGAGCATGTGAAAAGTGTATAAAAACGCTTGGTACTTTTTCATCTTAACTCTAGGTCCTAAAAAAGACTAAAAGAGATTGTTTCATATCCATGAACCAAACTTGAACCTAAAAACTCAAAAAACATATTAAAAACTAACTTTATTATAACTATATAAAAACAAGTGATAAAACCCACTTTTATCAAATAAATTTGGATTTCAAAAATAATTAAACTATAATGAAATAACCAAAGTTTCCAAAATTACTATATATAGAGAGGAATAGTAAAAACATTTACCATTGTTACTCTTACCACTTGGAGAGTTTGAGAGTTGGAGTGAAAGGAGAGAGCTTCCATTGGTGATTTTGCAAATGGTTTCGCTCATCATTTTTCACTATTCTTGGAAGAGGTAAGTGTTCCAACCATTTTCATTTCATGCCCACAATGAATTTTTAAGATTTAAACAATAATAGGAGGTTTTTACATAGGAGATTTTTTGACCGGTTTTTTAGGGTTTTTGGTGTCTTGATTTGTCAAAACACGGACTGTGGCCGCCTTTTTTTATTTTGCGAGTCGTGAGCATGACGACGCTCTATCATGCTAGGATAGATTTTTCGTAGACACTCTGTCAACAGTAGACAGAGGCATCAACCATAGGCGATCTGTGTAAGTAGTGGCAGATATGCAGTAGGCTCTCTATCCGCAAAATGTTAGTATTAGTTATTGTATTATGAAACTAATTAATACTAATTGTTAAACTATTTCGTTTTCTGCTAACCACTAGCAGTTAGTAAACTGTGTATTCAGACATTTTATGTTGTCTTAAAAATTTTAAATTTTTATGAAATTTTGGGGTACTGGCATGTGGTATCAGAGTACAAGGTTCAAACACTAGGCCTTGATGAAGCTCAACTTGCTTATATGAAACAGTGTATTAAATTATTTTTCTAACGTTGTTTTCTTTTAATGTTATTCAAGAGAGAAATTTGTTTCTGAGTTTAACAACAGGTATGGAAAGACTAGAAAAATATGCGGAAGAGGAATCCCCCTTTACTGAATAAGAAAACTTACAAAGAGACCCTATACAAGAAGACATAACCACTAATTCCTCAAAACTTTTACAAGTAGTAAAAGAATTAAAATATGAAATGGAATCTGTTAAAAAGGAAAATGAGAGGATTATAAGAGCTCAAGAGGAGTTGAATCAGATCCTAACAAAAAGATTTCAAACCGAGGGAAGGGGTAAAAGAGATGATTCAGAAGATTTAAGTTACCAACATAAGTATAAAAAGATTAAATAGACTAAAAATGAAAGCAGCTCATCTTCTGAAGTGTTTGGTGATCAACCTAATTTTCATTCTACTAGTGATAGTAGTGAGGATAACCACTATACTAGAAAGAGAAAATATAAACCATATGAATAAATTTTTGGAGAGTTTAAAAAGATCAAACCGCCAACCCTTAATGGGGAAACTGAGAAGGGGGAGGAAGTGGAATCCTGGTTTACTGGGATGAAGAAGTACTTTCATATTTATAACTAATCTAACCAATTAAAATCTAGAATGGTTATTTATAATCTTTCAGGGAAAGCTGATATATGGTGGCAAGATTTAAAGAGAGGGAAACGAATAAAAGAGAAGAACATAAACTAGAGTACGTTTAAGAAGTACTTTAAAAATAAATTTTTATCTGAGAAATACTATGAAGAAAGAGCTAAATAATTCTATGAGCTTAAACTAGGTACAATGACTATGAAAGATTTGAACAGTAAGTTTTTAAGTCTGCTTAGGTATGTACTATACCTTGTAGATGAAAAACCAAAGGTACAGTAGTTTCTCAGCTGTCTACCTTATCACATAAAGGATAGGATTGAGTATGACAATCCTAAAAATCTGGAAGAAGCTATCAGGAAAGCTAATTTTCATTATGAGAAGAATAAAAAAATGAGAGTATGGCGAACTGGAAGGCCAAAACGAATAATAATTATGATCAAAAGAAGAAAGAGCTTGTGCCCAATTGGAATTCTAAACTTTAATAAGGCTAGAAATTTTTCTAATAAGAATTTCCAAGGGAATAAGAATAATTCACCAAACAATAAGAACAATCAAAAGAGTAAAGAGTCTGCTAATAATCATGGTAATTACATGAAAAACTTTGAATGAAAAGAACCCATAAAGTGCTGGGAGTGTAATGGCCCACATTATGCCTCATTCTGTCCTAGTCAGAAAAAGACTGTCAGTAATATCCATACCATACAGGAGGAGATGACTGTTGGATATTTCGCAAGAACTATGCCCATGATCAATGCAAATTTGGAGAATCGACAAGTAGACTATCAAACTTCCATGGTGGAATTAGAAGGTAAGATAAACCAAACACCCATAGCTATTTTAATTAATCCAGGAGCTATTCTAAGTTATATTTCACCTAAATTGGTAGAAAAATGTAAGCTTCCTATTGAAAATTTTGTAAGTTCCTTGTTGGTTCAGTTAGCTACTGGTGCAAAAAGGAAGGTAACTTATTTTGTAAAGAATTGTGCAGTAGTTATGGATCAATTTGAAACTTTTATAAAGCTTAATGTACTACCTCTGGGTTCTTATGACATACTAATCAGTATGGATTGGTTAGAGCAACATAGGGTGATCTCAAAATGTTATGATAAAAGCTTTACTGGTATAAATAAAGATGGAAAACCAATAAGTGTAAAGGAAATCCCTAGAAAAACAAATGTAAGGCAGATTTTTGCTCGACAGCTTAAGAGAGCTATTAGGAAAGGTTGTAAGGCTTATGCAGTAACAATAATTAATGAGAAAAATCTAAATAATACAAATAAATTAAAATTGAAGGATATTTTTAGAATAATCAACCCATAGTTAGCTACCTTAGACATTAATTAATCCATTTTTTTCTTATTTGCCTAGTTTCCATGTTCCACCTTATGCAAGTTGTCATCTACACATCCATAGTGGTCAAACTTGCTAATTTTGACTCATGGAGCACTTACGAAAACTCATGGAATCAAATCTTCTTTATCCTTGACCTTCCTAGCACCCTTCTACTTTTTCTGCTTTATTGCCTGCTTTTTCAATGCTTTAAGGCAATTGGGAAAGTTTGACTAGGTGAGGTTAACTAGTTTTTTGTCCTCCACATCCTCCACTCTTTTCTCCTATGAAAAGCATGTATGAGTTGTCCTTCCATTACCTTTTAGCTTTCCTAAGTGCTTTTTCCAATTTGTGAGCTCCTTGACAGTTTTGGAAACTGCTTTATGCACCTATGGGGGATTTGCTTAATTTTAGTAAGCCTTCTTTTCACTAGATTAAAATTGCCTCCTCATGCATTCAAATCCATTATGTAATTATTTATTGTGGCAGCCTATGATGTTACAGGTTTGGCTATTGTACACTGATTCAATACATTTTAGTGTTCAGCTCCATATTCAGTCTCTTTTGTGAGTGATTTTGCATGTACAATTGATAATTGCTGTGAGTGTAATTGTTCTATCACTAGGTTCAATTTCTACATGGTATCAGATCCTTTGTAGATCAATTTCTCTCCTTCCAATTTGTTTTGCAGGTTTGACATCAATGATCGGGAGCCTTCTACTGACAGCCGAGACAATTTCTGAGCTATGGAACAATCTCAGAAGATAATCTTGACTCCATTTAACTTCTTTGAATGGAAAGCAGAGATAGAGATACTGTTGAGAGTGAAATGCCTCTACAGAGTGACTATGGAAATAGAAGCAGATCCCAATGCAGCTGCAGAGAAGATAAAATGGCACAACAGGAGGGATGAGGCCTATGGTCTCCTGTGTCTGAGCATATCCAGAGACCTCCTTTTCCATCTTGATGGATTGAAATCACTGAATGAAGTATGGGAGAATATTGTTGATCTTTTTGGAAATATAGATGAGATGAGGGGACATCAAATCGAAAATGAATTGATCTCCCTGAGTCCCAATAGCTTTGAATCCCTGCAACTCTATTTCTCCAAGTTCAAAGCACTTGTTTTGCAGCTAAAACAATGTGGGATCGAAAAGAAGGATGATCAGCTGGTCTTGGACATACTCTCAAAGCTTGGCCATGACTATTCAGTGTTTGTTAATACCTTCTATGCCACAAAGTTGACAGCTCGAAATTAGAAGATGCCTAGCCTTGCAGATTTCATGGAATCTCTCGCACAAGAACAAGACAAACTGGTGATGATGGGCACCATCAAACCATCCAAGGACCAAGCTCTGGTTGCTAGAGATTCAAGGGTGGATTCAAAAAGAAAAAATAAATATAAAAATCCACCTGAACAAAAGAGAGACAAGAACAAGTCTTCGGAGGAGCCTCAAGGTTCCAAGAAGAACTACCAGAAGAAGAAGAACAAAGGAGAAATGAGCAAGTGCGCATACTGCAGTAAGGGCAATAATTCTGAGAGATCCTGCATGAAGAAGAAAATAGACATGCTGACCCAACTCCTGGAGAAGAATGGCATCTCCCTTCCAGATAGCTCAAAGAAGAGGGAAGGAGGATCAAGTTCAGAAGACAAAGAGAGAGTTCATGCATTGGTCGCTTGCACATCAAGCTCACCTAGTTTCATCATTGATTCTGGAGCTTCAAGACATATGGTTTTGACCAAGGAGGCATTCACCTCACTTGATATGTCGAAAGGTCCACCAATAGTACTGGGAGATGACTCTCTCACTGAAAGTTTGGGCAAAGGGAGGGTTGATCTTGATCATGGTCAGTTCAGCAATGTGTTGTATGTTCCTGGTCTTGCCTCTAACCTCTTATCAGTGTATCAGATGACCCACACTGGGTCTCCAAAGAAGGTCATATTCTCCCCTGATGAAGTTGAGATCACAGAGATCTCAAGTGGTAAAGTCATTGCAAAAGGAGTTGCAAATCATACTTCGAAGGTATACATGTTCTCACACTTCCTACCCTACTCAAACCCCTCTGCTCTTCTGATTCATGCTAATGACGCAAGCAAGCTTTGGCATGAAATATTTGGCCACCTAAATTACAAGTATCTTTCTTATCTTATTGAAAAAGAGATGGTCATAGCGTTACCAAAAATAAAAATTTCCAAAGGAGTCTACCAAGGTTGTATCCTAGGAAAACACCCAGAGCATAAATTTGAGAGAGCTAGTCATGAGAGAACCTTTGCACCCTCGATTTGAACCACAGTGATGTTGCTGGCCCATTCCCTCATATGTCCATGAGTCAGGCCAAATATGCATTGACTTTCATAGATGACTTTTCCAGGTATTGCTGGGTTTACTTCCTGAAACACAAGTCTGAAGTTTTTGGCCTCTTCAAAGTCTTTAAGGCTTTGGTTGAAAACCAGTCTGGGAGGAAACTCAAGGTCCTCACATCTGACAATGGTGGTGAGTATGTCAAGTCTAATTTTATTCAATATTGTGTAGATGTAGGTATTCATATGCATCATTCTATCCCTTACACACCACAACAAAATGGTGTTGCTGAGAAGAAGAACAGATCACTGAAGGAGATGGCAACATGCATGATGGAGGCTAAGACTTTGCCACCAAAGTACTGGACCGAAGCTATAAAATATGTAGCCTATATCCAGAATAGGGTTCCTCATAAGCATCTTGATGGTATGACTCCTTTCGAAGCATGGAGTGGGCACAAGCCAGATGTGACCCATTTCAGGATTTTTGGCTCAAGGGCTTGGGCTAGAATTCCAACAGAAAAGAGAAAGGCTTTGTAGCCCCAAAGCCAAGATGTATATTTGTTGGGTACTCTGAAGATTCAAAAAGGCACAAGCTGATAAATTTGAGCACAAACAAAGCCTTCATTGAAAGGTGTGGTCAGTTTCAAGAAGAACCCCTAGCAGCAGTGGAAGTTGGAGAAGCCTCTTCACCACCAGATCCTCTGAAAGTAAGTGAAGAGATTGTTGAACATGCTGATTATGATATGTCTAATAGTGATGAATTTATTGCAAATCCTACCATCTCTACAAGGCCAAAATGGGTAGCCAATACCATTCATGCAGCATGAGAGCAAGCTGGAAATCCTAATGACCCTAGGAGGACTAGATCTCAATTTGAGAGTGCTCTGTGCATGAAGGATCCTCTATTTGCTGAGAAATGCTATCTGATGGTGGAATCAGATCCTCAAACATATGAAGATGCAGCAAGAGATCCAAGGTGGAAAGAATCCATGAAGGAAGAGTTCAGCTCACTCCAGAAGAGCAACACTTGGGAGCTGGTTGATCTTCCTCCAGGGAGGAAGCTAGTTCATTGTAAGGGCTACTCATAGGTTCATGGCATAGATTACAATGAGACCTTTGCACCAGTGGCAAAGATGGATTCCATCAGGCTAGCCTTAGCCATTGCAGCTTCAAAGCAATGGGAGGTACATCACATGGATGTAAAGTGTGCCTTCATAAATGGAGATCTCACTGAAGAGATATACATGCAGCAGCCTCAAGGATTTTCTACTAACCCATATCTTGTGTGCAGGCTAAGGAAGTCATTGTATGGGCTAAAGCAAGCCCCTAGGGCTTGGTATGCCAAGATTGATAGCTTCTTGCTATCACTGAATTTTGTTCGATACAAATCAGATCCAAATGTCTATTTGAATTTAATTAATGGTTCATTAATGATCATTTTGTTATATTTTGATGACCTTCTCATTACAGGAATCTCAAAGGATGAGATTGCTTCCTTGAAGGGTGCAATGAACCAAGCCTTCTCCATGATAGATTTGGGGCTCTTAAGCCAAGTCTTGGGGCTTGATATTGCTCAAACCAAAGCTGGAATAAAGGTGCACCAGTCCAAGTATGCCTTGGATTTGCTGAAAAAATTCAGAATGAAGGATTGCAAGCCAAGCAAGACTCCTTTCCTTTCAGGAGTGAAGCTTGAAGAAGATGATTCTTCACCTATGGTAAACAATACACTATATAGGAAATTGATTGGATGTTTGTTGTATCTTACACATACTAGACCTGATATTTCTTATGCAATAAGTGTGACTTCTAGATACATGGATCAGTCTCATGAGATCCATTGGAAAGCAGCCAAAAGGATCCTTAACTTTGTTCAGGGAACAAGGACACATGGGATCTTCTATAAAGCTAAATCTGATCTTGATTTGATTGGGTTTACTAACAATGATTGGGCAGGTGATAGCACAAAGAGAAAATCCACATCAAGATGTGTTCTCATGCTTACAGAAGGGCCAATCAGCTGGTCAAGCAAGAAATAGAGTGTCATTGCACTCTCATCTACAGAAGCAGAGTACAAAGGAGTTGTAAATGCAACAACTCAATGTTTATGGTTGCAGGGATTACTTGGAGAGTGTGGCTTTGAATCAGAATACTCAACTACTATATACTATGATAATCAGAGTACCATTCGAATTTGCAATGATCCAGTTCAGAAGAGAACCAAACACATTAAGATCCATATACACTACATCAGAGAGCTTGTGCATGATGGCACCATTCACCTACTCTTTTGTTCATCTTCAGAACAAGTAGCTGATATGTTCACCAAAGCATTTTGTGAGAAGACCTTCAACAATTTCAAATCATTGCTAGGGATTTTTTATCATGCTGTGAAGCATGAGTGATGACAAGATTTCCATATTTTGTTTTATAGTCCATGTTTAAGGGAGGGTTTTCCCACTGGATTTTGGCCTCTTTCCTTGGTTAAATGGACATGCAGTATGTAAAAGGTGACTAAGCCTTGTTGCTAGGTCCTATAATTTTCTAATATATTACTCATAAGTTAGGCATAAGGGGGGGTGTTAGAATAATCAACCCATAGTTAGCTACCTTAGACATTAATTAATCCATTTTTGTCTTATTTGCCTAGTTTCCGTGTTCCACCTTATGCAAGTTGTCATCTACACATCCATAGTGGTCAAACTTGCTAATTTTGACTCATGGAGTGCTTGGGAAAGCTCATGGAATCAAATTTGCTTTATCCTTGGCCTTCCTAGCACCCTTCTTCTTTTTCTGCTCTATTGCCTGCTTTTTCAGTGCTTTAAGGCAATTGGGAAAGTTTGACTAGGTGAGGTTAACTAGTTTTTTGTCCTCCACATCCTCCACTCTTTTCTCCTATGAAAAGCATGTATGATTTGTCCTTCCATTACCTTTTATCTTACTTAAGTGCTTTTGCCAATTCGTGAGCTCCTTGACAGTTTTGGAAATGGATTTATGTACCTATGGGGGATTTGCTTAATTTTAGTAAGCCTGCTTTTGACTAGATTCGAATTGCCTCCTCATGCATTCGAATCCCTTATGTAATTATTTATTATGGTAGCCTATCATGTTACAAGTTTCTATTGTACACTGATTCAATACAGTTTAGTGTTCAACTCCATATTCAGTCTCTTTTGTGAGTGATTTTGCATGTACAATTGATAATTGTTGTGAGTGTAATTGTTCTATCGTTGGGTTCAATTTCCATAGATATACCAGTTTTAAAAGAGTATGCAAATGAATTTCTGCAAGAAATTTCGGGATTGCCTCGAAAAAGGGAACTAGATTTTACCATTGAGCTGGTACCTGGTGAAGTACCCAGCTCAAAGGTCCCTTATCAGATGAGCATACTTGAACTTAATGAACTTAAATCAAAATTAAAAGAACGTATTGACAAGAATTATATTCGACCCAGTGTGTCTTCTTGGGGGGCACCTGTCATCTTCATTAAGAAAAAGGACAAAACTCTACGACTTTGTATAGATTTCTGTCAATTGAATAAGATGACTATTAAAAATAGATACCCGTTGCCTCGCATAGATGATCTATTTGATCAACTACGTGGAGCCACGATGTTTTCAAAAATTGATTTAAGGTCTAGATATCACCAAGTTAGGATTAAAGATGAAGATATTTTTAAGACAGCCTTTAGGACTCGATATGGCCATTACGAGTTTGTCGTCATGCCATTCAGGATTACTAACGCCCCAGCTGTTTTTATGTGTTTAATGAACAATGTAATGTATAAATATTTGGACAATTTTGTGGTCGTTTTTATCGATGACATATTAATCTATTCAAAATCTGAAGAAGAGCATAAAGAACATTTAAAAATTGTTTTGCAAGAGTTACGAGATCATCAAATCTTTGCAAAGTTTAGTAAATGTGATTTCTTTAAGGATAAAATCTAGTACTTAGGTCATGTGGTGACTAAGGACGGAATTTCGGTGGATCGCAAAAAGATAAAGGTGATTGAAGATTGGTCAGTTCCTAAAGATGTAACTGATGTTCGATCTTCATGGGAATTACCGGTTATTACCGGAGTTTCATTGAAGGGTTTTCGAGAATCCCAAATCCGATAACCTCTTTGCAGAAGAAGGGAAAGAAGTTTGATTGGAATCAGAAGTGTGAGGAGAGTTTTAAAAAGTTAAAAACTTTATTAACCAGTGCACCTATTTTAAGAGTAGCTGATCCAAATAAATATTTTGTAGTGTGTACTGATGCCTGCAATGATGGTTTAGGCGGAGTATTGACTCAACAAGGGCATGTTATCGCTTATGAATCTAGGAAATTAAAAGTTCATGAAAATAATTATGCAACTTATGATTTGGAATTAGTTGTTGTCATACACTATCTAAAGATGTGGCATCATAATTTAATTGGAAGAAAATTTATTCTAATGACAGATAAAAAGGTCTGAAATATCTTTTAGATCAACCTAACCTAAATGTTAGACAAGCTAGGTGGCTAGTTTTTCTAAGTGAGTATGATTTTGAAATTCAGCACATTAAAGGGAAAGAAAATAAAGTTGATGATGCATCAAGTAGAAATGAAAGGCTGAACTTTACAGTAGTTATCAACAGTTATATAATAGATCTAGAAGAATAGCTTAAAGCAAGGTTAGAACAAGATGAAATTTATCAAAAATTACAAGCAAAAACGAAAGAAAATCCAACAAAAAATATAAGTAAAGGGAACAACTTGAATGAAAAAGGATTTTTACTATATAAAGATAGAATGTATATACCTAATGTACCTAAAGTTAAGTTAATAATTTTAGATGAAATCCATAAAACTCCTTACTCAGGTCATTCGGGTTATCAAAAGACTATAACTATGTTAAGACAAGAATATTTTTGGACAAATATGAAGACTGAACCACCAGAATATATCGCTAGGTGTTTTGAATGTCAGCAAGTAAAAACTGAACATCAACACCCAGCTAGATTACTTCAGCCATTGCCCATTCCTAGATGGAAATGGGAGATAATTAGTCTTGATTTTGTTACTGGACTGCCTAAAAATCAGAATTTAAATGATTCTATAATGGTAGTAGTTGATAAATTAAGTAAAGCAGCCCATTTTATACCTGTAAAAACTACGTATAAAGCTGCAAACATAGCTGATATCTTTTTAAAGAAAATTTTATGACTGCATAGGATATCGAAAGTTATAATCTCAGATCGAGACCCTACATTTACAGGTAACTTTTGGAAATCTCTGTTTAAAGGACTAAATACTACACTAAATTTTAGTACTTCATTCCATGCTCATACTGATGGATGGACTGAAAGAATAAACCAAGTACTAGAAGATTTACTAAGAATGTATGTAAAATATCAGCTAGGTAAAGGGGAGAATTATTTGCACCTAGTGGAATTTGCTTATAATAATAATTATCAATCTTCAGCCAGATTTAGTCCTTTCAAAATCTTGTATGGAAGGAAGTGTAACACTCTTATCTCTTGGAGTAATCCAGTGGACAAATTAGTATTAGGTCCTGAATTATTGAAAGAAATGGAAGAAATTGTAAAGCAGGTACAAGTTAATCTGAAAATTGTGCAAGATGGACAAAAACGTCAAGTAGACCTTAAAAGAACTCCAAAAGAGTTTCAGGTAGGTGAACATGTGTTCATCAAGGTGAGACCCAAAAAGAGCTCTCTGAGGTTGGGTAGTTGTGCAAAACTAACACCTCGTTATTGTGGTCCTTTTGAAATATTGTCCAGGATTGGACAGGTAGCTTATCAGTTAGCCTTACCACTGAATTTAAGAGTTCATAATGTTTTTCACATTTCTATATTAAAGAAATATGTCATGATGCTACTCATGTTGTTAATTGGAATAATGTACAGGTGGAACCATAAGGATATTTTCTGGTGAAAACAAACTGTATCCTCGAGCAGAGGGAGATCACACTTCAGAACTACACCATTGGTCAGGTGAAGCTGCAATGGAAGCACCTTAGTCCAGAAGAAGCCACCTGGGAATTGGAAAGCCATATGCGGGATGCATATCCAATTCTATTCCAGGGGAATTTTGAAGAAGAGGAATAAATAACATCGAGGACGATGTTATAATTTAAGGGGGTGTGTATGTCACATGCCTCAATTTTGCAAATTTTTTTTTATATTATTTGGGGAACAATATGTTAAATTTTATGCTAAGTTGTAATTGATGACTGAGTGGGGTCAAGGATATCTAATGTAAATTCTGAATATTTTATTTATAAATAAATAAATGAGGAGACAACCACTTAGGAGAGCTATTAAAAGAGTGTTTACTGGTCAAATTGGTGGAGGATACTAGGTGGAGAGCAAACTGACATGTGGCAGCATCCTCAAACCACTTCCAGCTGTTGCAGGTGGCAACCTCCCTACATTTGTGGTCATGATTCCCCAAAGAAGTGGAATCAGAGTAGGTGGCTCAATTAATTAAAACTGACCCAAAGTACGTAGGCAATCTTTATAAAAACTCCCATTGAAGAGAGCTAAGGATGCTCATTCTAGAGAAGTGATCATTCAGGGTAAATGAATGTACTTCATAGAAATTCAATGGAAGGGACATTTGGAAAGTGTTTGAGGGGATAACTGCTGATTGATCTAGTTGCAGCTTTTAAGCTGAAGATCATACTGTTGACAGCAGAGTGTTTTACTGAGGTATTGAACTAGTCAGTTGACATATGGTTCTATTGTTTTCATCTCCACCAGTTCTCAGCCAAGAAGACCAGGAACAGGCTCAGGGGTCCTAAGGAAACGTTGTTTGAGTGCTCTCCAAAATATTGGGAGGGAGGAATGACCTCCTAAAGCTATTTTCATCTTGTCCTCAACATGTTCTATGTTATTTTGTTTTACGGATTTAGTTAAATAAATATTAGTTTAACTACTATGTGAATGTTAAAAGTTCAGAGTTTATGAAATGCTAGATTTTGTATTCTTATTAGATTGTTATAGAAATGAAATTGGTTTAGAATAATAGTGAAATAGAATGAAAATAAATTTCTACACTGTATTTTTCCACACCTAGAAACGAGGTCGTACTCTAGCACAGTTAGAATGCTTTAAGTAGATAAGAGAATAAAGATAGTGGATAGGAATTGTATCCTTAGATAACAGAGTAAATTTATTTCAGTGTTATGGTTTATTTGTGTTTACATTTTTTACTTTGTGTAAATAAATAAAAATACAAGAAAAGAAAATAGTAAACTACATTAGAGTCACAGTGATAGTATACTGATAAAATAAAAGTTTATAGAAGAGAATAGCTAAGTTTATAAACAAGTTATTAATCACACAGTTTATCTTTTAAAACTATTACCTAATAAAAACCAGATTAGGGTTATGTGTATAAACCCTTAATTTTTGGGAAATAAACAGAGTTATATAGTTAACCATTTATTATTTACAGAGCTCTGAATAATTCTAAGTTACAGAATAGTAAATAAAACAAATGTAACATTAAATAAAATAAAACTAATAAATTACTTAGTCAGGAAATAATTATATCTACCAGATAGTCTTATAACCTGTGAAAGAAAAACATGAGGGTCAAAACCCTAACAACTAAATTACCTATTTATAATTTAATTTATTTAAGTTTTAGTCCATCTACATTTATAACTATAGAAACAAACTTTACAAGAAGATTATAGATCATACTTTAGAATATTTACAGTATTTTCTTAAGACAAATATCTTTTATAAACAGTAAAATAATTATATAGTTAACAGGTTAATAAACCACCATACACCTGTAATAGCCAAACTGAAGCAACAAGAAAAAATGCCCAAGTAATAATTAATTTAAGAATACATTTATACAAGGTTTTCTTTTCCATTTAACCCTAGTTATTACAATCTGGACTGATAAGTATAAAATTATAAATTTTACATTACAACTGATCTACAGTCTTCACATTAACAATATTTACTTACAAAAGAAATCATTAACAGTAAATTTTCTTCACTAATAGTTGAAGAAGGAAAAACCTAATTTTACAGTATCTTTAGTTACAAGTTAACAAAATCATAACAACCCGAGACAGAGCTCAAGTTTAACAAAATCTTATTTCTAAAACCAACTGTAATACATTGTCAAGCCATAAGGATGAATCCTAATTTAAAAACCAAATACATATCACGGCTCAAAGGCCAGTATTACCCGACATAACCGCAAAGGTTTGCAAGTAAAAACTAGAAAGAAACATCTTATTAAAATATATTAACTAACGAGAAACCAAAATAGTCTTACAAGCACTGTATTTTTCTCCTTCAACTACCATCATTGCAAGTAGGGCAAAACCCATTTTTGAACCAGGGCTTACCGGTTAGGGTCACGAGTACACAGAAGCCGGTTGTTGTATTTTTCCTTTCCACTAAAGACTGGAGCAGACGCTTGTTCCTGTAAATAGCACAATACTGTGCATTAGAGTAATACTAAGCTTCTAAGCTTAAAACCCTAACAAAATATATAACTCAATAAAGAATTTTTATAATGAAATTTGAGTTGTATTTACCTGTCAGCAAGAAGAGAAATCGAGCAATGAAGAATCTTTCACCATATTTTGCATTTTATGCAGAGGAGTATTCAAACTCTACGTCGACCATAAAGGGAAAATAGTGTTGACAAGCTCAAGTTTCACAAGCTGTGACGAACCACAAGAAAACTGAACTTAAACATTGGACAAGCTGAGATCCAAACGCAACAACCAGTAACCACTCACGGAGTGAGACTCATAGAGACAAAGTTATGGATTCTAATACTGAGTAACAATTCTACAGCAACAACAAACTCAAGCCACGGAGTAAGCACATAGAGGAACAACCTCTCATGGCTGTAAAAAACAACCACACAGAGCAGCCTGCAGTCCAACGAAACCCTCGGAGACAAATAACAAGAGAATAGGGTTTCCATCCTTTTAAGTCACCAATGTATGGATGAGGGTAGACTACGTGCCTCCAAATATTTCAACCAAACATGGGTTTGGTCTATAGTCATCTGCGTTTTCAATTATCCAATTATTATTACAATGATTTATTAACAGACTATGAAAATGACTATGGATTGTTTATACATTTGCCTTTTTAAACATAAACTATATCATTGTCATCACTAGTATTGAGGGTTATAATAATAATTAACAATAATTCTAGGTCGTTGACCATAGAATAAAATATGTCCAAACAATGATTTGCATGATTACTTCACAATCGAATTTAAAATAGTTACAAACCATATCATTTGCAAATGGTGGTTAAGATTAGTTACTTTTGCTAATAACTAATATTCATAGTTGAACTATAGAGTAAAGGTATTTAAACCATATCAAATAAAAAATCACAAGGCTCAACCTTAATGTAATCTTTTACATTTAATGTTTTGTAGGCTCAGCTTATCAATGACAATAATAATTATTCCTATCATTATTTACAAAGACAGTTTTTGTTTGTTTGTGTGTAATTGGTTCTAGCATAGTATAGGAACCTTAGCTATAATGTTTCACTTAATATAGACCTTAGTTTGAAAGATCTAGGTAGAAAATATACCTTAGTAGTTATTATAAACTACAACCTATTATAAGCGAGACAACTTGATAATAGTAATATTATTATGGAGTTAACCATGCACAAGGTTTATGATTATAGGAATAACACTGATAATGTATTTCCTATGACTTAGACTTTATAAAAAATGATGCTAGGTGGTATTCCATCTTAGGATGATGTATCAAGTTACAAGAACCCAACTTATAATGTTATAGAAAATTCTAGGTAGTAATATCTCTACAAGATGCAAGTAACATATAGATTGGTAACATTATAAAATAATATAATATTGTATATTGTTACAATAATACATGCAGCAAGGCAATAAGGTAATTACTGAAGTTTATAACTCGATGATGAGCATATTTTTACATTTAAGCAACCTGTTGATAAATTCAATGGCTAGTAAGAAAAGACAAAATAGAAACATGAACTCTATTGAAAATCTTTAACTTCGATATTGAAAGGAGTACTTTCATGAATAAGAGACAGTACAGTTAAACATAACATTAGCATTATACGCATGTTAAAGTAGAAGTAAATGTATGATGAAGAACTTGAGCTCTAAGCTCACAGTAAGTATCTTTTGTTTCGCTAAGTATGATAAAGATAACGATCTTTATATCTAAACTGGAATACTGCCTTAGAAACAAAAACAATGGAAGGAAATTACTTTACCTCATCAGAGCTTGCTTTTAAATAATCAGTTTATTTACTCGCATTTTAACATGCAACAGATATACTTCTTGCTACCTTATGAATTAAACTTCTACTTGATCAATCATTAGCTGTTGAACCTGTAAGAACCAACAATCCATCTACGTTAGCATAATGCTAAGTAAGCCCAAGTATTTCAAAGATAGATTTCACCTACTTGCCAAAAAGTAAAATTATTAGTAAAGCTAAAAAAAATCTCTATGCAAGTCAATCTTATATACATTATGAAAAATGAAAGTTGTATTAGTTATTGTATTATGAAACTAATTAATAGTAATTGTTAAACTGTTTCATTTTTCGCTAACCGCTAGCAATTGGTAAACAGTGTATCCAAACATTTTATGTTGTCTTAAATTTTTTTAATTTTTCTGAAATTTTGGGGTACTGACACATTTGAGACTCTTCCATTGGTGTAGTCCTCACTAAACATCGGTTTTCATTGGCATATCAAACTAATATACTCTCATAGAATTCACATATACAACACCTATGATACACCATCACTAAGTTAGTGGGTGAGAATGATTTTCAACTTAACCTATCCTCTTACCTTGGGTTACACCTTCCTTTTAATGTGTATTTTCTTTGACCATAGTTCCCAATTTTGTTGGACACATAAAAAATATTAGAGAAATTGACCACTATAGAGTTAAACCCTAATTGCATTGAATAAACTAAAATATACAATATATGGAAACCAGGATGAAGAGTACCTACCATTAGAATACATAAGCCTATTAGATTGTCAAAGTAACACCATTTCCTCATCATGAATAGTGTTTCACCATGTACTGGACTTGATGGATGTTTTTCCTTTTGGATTTGCCACAATATTAAAAGCAATCCTAAATCTTGCCAAATTTATTCATTTTTTCATGTCTTGAACTTTTGACACAATTTTCAAGCCTTTCCTATGCATTTTAATGATTATGCTAAATAATACTTATTTAGAAGGGCCCAACTACCAAATTGTGCAACTCAAAATAAGCTTTCTAAGTCGGTCCAAAATGTGACAAAAATGAAACTTGTATATGGAAGCTATATTATCAAGGAACTTGTTGTGAGTGTTTTCACACTCACACAGGTGAAAATGGGTGTGCTTCCAGCTTAGAGAAGACAAGATAGGAAGCATGCAAGAAACTGGTTCTCGTAGCTAATGTGTGTGAGAGAACTTAGTGAAACCGAGTAAAAACAAGTAAAAATCTAAATATGCAAAGCTAAATATAGGAAATGGACCTAAATGTTATTGCATGCATGCCATAAATGTAAGTAAACGTTGGTAACAATAAAAATAAAAAATTTCTCTTTTTACACAAAAAAGAAAAAATGCATGAAATTAAAACCTTTTTATTAAGCAACTGTAGACATTACATGGGTGGAGAATACCTCAAATAACTACGCCCTTGCAGCTAATGGTGAATGTTGCTATCCAATGTCTAAATAGTCTGGTGTCTTCCATTCAAGGTCACATTTTAGGGAATGGAGCTCAAACGAAATTAAGCAAGGAAAGGGTAATGGAGGGTTACAGGATTCAAGGGGAAATTTCAATGGCGTACTAGTGAAACAATGGAGAGATATTGAATGAGGGCCTCCACTCTTCTATTTATAATAATTTTGACCAATATAACCTTGCCCATGGTTTTGGATGACCCATACTTTTGTTCCATGGTATTGGTATTTTCCCTCTCTTTTTTATCTTTTAATATGTTTTCCATGCATTGTTTTTTAAGGTTTTAATGTTGATTAATAATTGTTTTCTCTTTTTACACAAAAAAACGAAAATGCATGAAATTAAAACCTTTTTATTAATCAACATTTTACATTACATGGGTGAAGAATACCTCAAATAACCGGGCCCTTGCAGCTAATGGTTAGTGTTGTTATCCAACCTCTAAATAGTCCGGTGTCTTCCATGCAAGGTCACATTTTAGGGAATGGAACTCAACCGGAATTAAGCAAGGAAAGGGTAATGGAGGGATACACGATTCAAGGGGAAATTTCGATAGTGTACCAGTGTAACAATTGAGGGCCTCCACTCTTCTATTTATAAGAATTTTGACCAATATAACCTTGCCCATGGTTTTGGATGACCAATACTATTGTTCCATGGTATTGGTATTTTCCCTCTCTTTTTGATTTTTTAATGTTTTTACCTCCCCTTCTTTTACTTTTTGTATTTTGGGGAATATTTCCTTATTTTATGTGGGAAAATAAGTATTTTTATCAAATATGGTTAAAACGATAGGTTTTTTTGGGTTGGTGGAGGACAAAACTTAGGAAAATAAGTGTGGAGATATGATGACCAAGGTAGTGAGGTAGCTGAACAAATTTATGGTGTTAACATATTCCCCCCTAATGAGCGAGGGAAGAAGCTCACCACATCGGTGATAGACATCACATGACTTATATTTACAAAGAAGGAATGGGACCAAAGTGCGGAGATATGAAGACTGTGCTAGAGTAGAGAAAAAAGTCAATTCCAGGGTTGCAAGGGAAAGATATGTAGATACAATCACTCAAATTGGATGGGGCACATATCATTAGAAATATATGGACTAGGAGGGAATACCCATGGTGTCAATATACATAAATGATGAGGTCCATAGGGGGAACTAAAGAATACATAAACCACTGCTATGCACAACATAATGGTTCAATGAGAACTGATACATGGATTAAGATGGTAGTCCAAATAACTATTGAGCTAAGGAGTTGAAAATACAACTAGTAGGAAGCACCAAGGGTGCATGATCATGGTTGATGTTTGGAATGGCCAATAACAAATGAAACTCGGGCCACTGAGCTTCGAAAGTTGGAAGGTACAATATACTGCAATTAGAACTGGATGTACTGGGAATCATAAGGGATTCCAAACACTAACTCAAATGCAACCTAGATACCCAAAGGAAAATAATAGTGACTTGGTTCCATGGTGACTCACCAATGTGCTAGAATCAAGGGGCATATGGTATCTTCGACCAAAGAATTGTGGGACCAATACCCTATACAAATTTGAACAGTGTGAGTGAAGAGCTAAGGTTGAGCACATCAGAAACAACTATCTGAAAGGGAAGTAAGGTTTCTCTTCCAAGAAGTTTCATAGGAACTCACTAATGATGGCAATGAGGCCAAGGTAAAGGGACCTCTAGGTCTATCCTTTGGAATGTATTTGTTGGTGTCAACAGAGGGAGACCTACAACTACCAAGGAAATAATGGTTCCTTGATAGGAGCATGAGTTGCATAAACATGATGTCATTGGAACATGACACTGAGGTTGAGACTTAGTCAAGGGATGAGTAATGGGACTCGGACTTCCTTTATTTAGAGCATGATAGTAGGGCTGACTTGGAAGCATATGAAACTGATCTTGGGGAGGGAAACATATTTGAGGTGAGGGAGGGGGAGGTGGTTGTACTAGTTAAAACTTGCAAATGGATGACTTTGGAGGGGAAGATGTGGATAACTGGGGAGGGGGACTCAAAGGTGACTCATTGCAGAGTACTCTGAACAAAGGTGACTAGAAATTTTGTCGACACAAGATATTGTATGTTATCTGTAGGGGTTCTAAGAAGTATAGTTTTAGGCCTTCTTCATGGTTTAAGGAGCTCAAAGATGGTAGTGAAGTATGCTCGAAATGTTACTTCCCCATTGGTTTTATCAAGCTTGGGTCAGTTAATGCTCGTCGGTGTTTCCATTTTTAGAGGGTCTAAAAATAGTGAGAAGACAACAGTGGTGGTATTTTTCGTAAAGTTAGTCTTCAAGGCCCAAAAAAGAATAAACGTGTACAGTGGAGAACTCTTCTAGTCAAAAGGGACTAGAGTATTCCTTTTTCGTAAATAGACCAACGAGCCTAAAAAAAGGTTAAACTTATACCCAAAGGACTTTATTTCATGTTTTTTAATGAGCCTGGAAGGAACAAGATCACTCAATAATCTTTTCATTATTTAAGGTGTAAAAAATGAGCTTACCAGAAACTCTAACCTGGGAGTCTAGGAGAACTGGCCAATAAGTGACAATATGCGAAAATATATGAGGATTTAACTCAATATGTCAAACTATACAAACTCCCTATCCTAAGTGGATGTGAACAACATGGGTTGTAAATGAAAGGGGTTCTAAACAATGGTCATCCATGTGAGGGGAGGCTCTACTGTTGATCAAGGGAAAATGTAAAGGGTGGCTGGGCAGGGCCAGTTACTTGAAAATGGGGGTGGGGGAGGGGGGAATATAGGCTCGAGGGGAAATGACTAAGGAAATTCATCGAGTCAATAGAGGGGGAGGATGTCCTATATTCAAGTTAAGTGATTATACCTATATACGCGGTCAATACCACCAGGAGGCACAAAACTAAAACTTGTATCTGTAGACATAAAAAGGATACCCAAGCATAAATGTGTGTCTGGAATATAAATAATGAATACAAATACATCTATAAGACATGAATTTCATGATGGCAAACAAATCGATGCAAGCCCATAAGGTGTCCTAACGAAAGATCAATGATCATGAGAAAAGGTCCCAATAATCAAGAAAGGAATTGAATATGGATTCTTGCGGTGCAAATGGTGCAAAAATGGACATCATGTGACCTCGATAAATGGTCAAGATTACATCTGTGAGAAAAGTGAGCATGGTTAAGTTTCTACCCACATGTTATGGGCATGGGTTTGTGATTATGGATCATGTATGCATGCATTGGGGTGAACTATGGGCTCACTGAAGTACCAAGATGTATGCAATAGGGGAAGGTCAAAATAAGTGAGCCTTCCCCCTATTCTAGGGTCAAGGTAGTCGGTCATGCCCCCTAGTCCAAAGGTGTTGACGAGGTGAATATTCTCTTATGAATAGATATCAAATAGACATTACAAAACTATTGGAAGGGGGTGTATGATGATGTGGATAGCCATGTTGGAAAGATATCTTGGTGATATGATGATGGGGGATGCCTCGTCCTAGGTGGTTTCCCATAGTATTATTGACGAGAATGATGAGGAGGAGTAGGAGGGTTTGGGTAGGGGGTGGGGTCGTCTGAGGTGGAGAGGGTGGTGCTTAGGGGGAAATTGTAGCATCCCAGTGGTTAGCCTCATCCCAAAGTTGTCGAGATCTATCCAAATGTGGTAAATGGTGTGTATAATGTCCATAAATGTTGTATAAGGAACATGAGTGATTGGTTCGCAACCGTGGATTCTTTCCCTATAAGAGTTGTTGGTTAGGGTCTTGATTTAGAAAACGGGACCCATTATTGCTTGGAGGGTTATAAGGTGGTATGACCCCTCCCTAGCAATGATTATTCCTATGGTTATGCCCTCATCTTCTATTCTACTGGGTTTGTTGGTTGTTGGGAGAATGTTTATTAGGGGTTGGTTTTTCTAGGTGTACACTTGTCGTTGTGATGCAAGGGAATCTAAAGGGGTGTCATCACATCCAGATTCAATGGTTGGTTGGGACGAAGATAATAAGGTTACACTACTAGAGGGGGGGAATCTCCTTGAGAAGGGTTCCCATAAGGAGGTGTTAAGTAAGTAGGGCCATAAAACTAAGGGGTTGAGGTTGAGGGCATATAAGAAGGTGTTTCACTTGAGTTGGAAGTAAGTCGAGATAGGTTAGGACTGTAACTCGGGATAGGGAGAGGTTCTGTCACTAGGGGAGAGGAACTAGATGGAGTGTTGTATGAAGGAGTTTACATGGGATGCATGTGATTGTAAGGTTGAACTAATGATGTGACTGATCCAATAATACCATCAGTGGCATGCGATGCCCCCGATGGGTCCTTGCAAGCAGAATATCCACAAGGAGTGTCAAATTATTGGGATTTTAGGATGGCCTCTTATTCTTTCTATGGGAGTTCAGATGTAACATCCTTGGAAATGGAGAGGATTAGAGATTTGAGAAACCAGTTAAAGAAAATCCTATCATCTAACTTGTTTTTGCACAAACTGCATTGTCTACACTATTCATGGATGTGGTCTATGATATGGGTAGTAGTATTTTGGAAACGTGATAAAAGGATCTTAATTTCGACATCGTATCTAATGGGAAGTAGAAAGAACTGTAAAATGGTGGATTCCAGGGATGAAAAGGTGCAGTGGGTTCCATGTGGTTGATCAATGTACCACTTGGCGGCAATGCCAATGAAGGTCCTCTGGAGAAGATTGAGCCTAACTAAGCCATCAACTATCGAATTCGATGAACACAATGAGTGAAAGGACATGATGTGGTTTTGGGGATCCTCACTGGTATTCCCCTCATATTTGGGGATATCCGAAGGGAGTTTGGTATGCATGGGGGGCCAGGTAGGATCATGACGAATGGGTTCATTGGTTAACATGCCATATTAGGGAGGTTCAAGCTAGCCATGAATTTCATATTCACAAGAATAGAGGATCCATGTATAGGTACAATCATGGGAGGGTTCCCAACATGCGTATTCCCTAGAGAGGGGCTGTTGGATGAAGGGGTTCCAAGTTAGTAATACCCTATGTAAGGATTCCCCATTATTACATTCCCAATAGGTGGGTTTTCGAAGGGGGGATTTCGAAAGGAAGGATTCTAAAAGGTAGGTTGTCAATGGGGAATTTTCTGGAAGAGAGGCTTCTAGAAGGTGGGTTACCCATGGGATGGTTCCCTGTAAGAAATTTTCCGATGGCAATGTTCCCAACAGGTGAGTTCTTGGAGGGAGGGTTTCTAGTAGGTCTTCCCAACAAGTGGAGTACCAGCGCGAAAAGGTCTGTTACCAGATGTAAGGATGTGAGTAGCCATGGGTTATGTGGATATGATGAATATGCATGGTAGAGATG
Organism: Pseudotsuga menziesii; assembly: GCA_001517045.1. Lineage (NCBI taxonomy): Eukaryota > Viridiplantae > Streptophyta > Pinopsida > Pinales > Pinaceae > Pseudotsuga > Pseudotsuga menziesii. The sequence goes on from LPNX011072060.1 coordinate 47,829, forward strand.
TTTCTCAAGTGTAACTCACTTGGAAAAAGAAAATGGAGAAAGTGAACGATGTCTATTGATAGTGCAGTGGAATCATTCTAATGAAATGAACTGTGGGGACTTCCCTCGAAGTCTACGATAGTATCTATGAGGAGAAATGGTGGCAAAGTGACATGAGTATGAAATAGGTCTATGCAAGGCTCAAAAATCCAACTACAACCATGTGTGCAGAAGGAGAGATATCAACAAAAGTGATGCTCAAGCCAACAACACACTCTAAAACTTGACTGTAATCTCGTTTCACAACAAGCAAATGGAAAAAAATGAGTAGAAATCCAACAAGCAGTCAATACCTAGAAATAAAAAGACTCGTTAACTTGTGAGGTATGGGAGCATGCAAACACCTAGCTAAATAGTTGGAATCCCTCACAAACTGTATCCTCTACAAGGTGATGAAATCCAAGTTGAACAATACGACCTAGAATACCAACAATGGCTATTGGATATTCCCCTACTGAGAGGGATCCCAGGTAAAACATACCCAGAAGAATGGACACTAAGATACACCATTCATGATACGTCCGAGTAAATGAATCTGACACTTCTTCCTTTGACTATTGCACCTTGGAAAAGGGAGCCTAGAAATGCAATGAGGAAAATGAGTAGGTAGAATTTAGTACAAAGTGGAGTGTGGTATTCCACCCTGACATCCATAATTAGTCTTGTGACTTCAACCCTTTTAAGGGAGAGGCCTACCCAACAAACTGGATATGACTGTGCCAACAAATACTAGGGGATTTTGGTTCCCTAATAGTCAATAGCTAGGTATCATATGTAAATGAAAAAGGGTGGTTATTTAGATGCCTACCCCTAGTTCCATACCTAGGAAAAATATTGTTTTTTGTCCCCGAGTGGAGTTAAATGTGTGTTGAGTTAAGTAAAGTTTTTAGGATAACTTGATTTTAGGGTGTATGAGGGTGCATAGGTGGTGTGAACAAGTGCTAGTATACGATGAAAATAAATGATTGAAATTGAAAGTAAGTGATAAAATATAAAGATGAAATGATTGAAAGAAATAGATAACTATTTCATAAACACAGAATGCAACAACTACAAAACAAGGGACTATTCATTAACTACTTCATGAAATCCAAAAAGATAATCATGAAAAAATATCCAAAACAATGCAAGTAAGCTGAAAAATGAGGCTAGAAGATAACATTGTCATAAATAAATTAGTTAGTCAAAACAGATCTAGGTTATGAATAGAGGGTTTATAGGGTTGTAACTTAGTCTCAGAGTGCTTATAAATTAGGGACAAAAGTGTTCTGGGGTGCACACTACTTAGAAATAGACTCGCGATAAACAGTGAACCCAAGGAAGATCACTCTTATTGGGGCCATGGGAGTGCTTTGGAGCACTCTTAATTTGGAAAAATGAGTGATATGGAGTTCTCTTATGAGGTATACAGGTGCACTACAAGTTAAATTGGAAGATAAATTAAAATAGAGTTCCTCCGGGGGCTGATTTTGTAACATCTCTAAATTTCATAAAAAAAATTGTTTAATTGAAGGTCTAACTACAAATACATAATGTAAACAATCCATACTAATTTTTAACTTGTGCTTAGTGTTTTATCCATTGAACATAATGACTTAATTAAAAAACCTTAAAGTGTGACTTACCCTTATGATGAACTACTTTACTTGTCATTAAGTCATGAAAGGAAAATCATGTTTAAAAAGCGCCAACTATAGTTAGTCTGATTTCTAGTTATGTTATTAGAATATTTGTTAACCCTTTTATAATGCTAGGAGGATGGGTTACAAGTGTTGCTTAAATTTTTTGACTAATGAAAACCAAATGTATTCTTCTTGCAAGTGTTTAGCGCTGGAGAGATTACCCTATGTTGGTAACACACCCAAGCTTAGCTAAAAACAAGGGCCCTAAGCTAAGGAATATTTGACTATTCGTAAGAAATATCTAAGTTATTGACTAAACAAGGTTCTCTTTTACCATAAGATAAAAACAAGCATAAGAAAATAATCTGATGGAAATAAGGGTGACCTTTGATGGTATTCAAGACTATAGAGTTGAGGTTGAACACTAGAATTTAATGTGGAATTGAACCAAGCCACATGATGGCTTTACTATCTCCAGCTGGAAAGCACGTATGTCATTTCAAAAACCCTAAGGGTTTAACTCATCTCGGTACTTGCCCTTGTGTTCTATTGTTTTTGCTTATATACTATGGAAGAGACGAGGCTCTTGGCCTTCCATCTCTCACCGTTATTTTTTAGGTTCTTGGTGTTGGACTTCAAGATCACAATACACCTAATATTTATGAGTGCACCAGTCGTGGTCTCGAGTTGGATTTTCGATCTGCACTACCTATTTTTTTGTGATAAAATGTGGAATGCTTGTAAGGGCTTGGTCGCCATCTTCAAATTCAGCAAGGTAAGTCTCCTCTAGTTCATTTAAATTTCTTTGTTGCTTCCAAATATATTTCTTTATATATATATTTGACCTCTGTAATGTTTTTTGTAGGAGGTTTCGACCGGGGTTGTTGAATTGGGTATGGGTCGATCTCCACGAAAAAAGATCCATTGTTTGGGTAAGATGTGTACCCGCACTCCTCGTTCATTATGACACTAAGGATTGAGGATTTGTGGCTCTATGGCTCTGTGGCCAACATTTTTTCTGGATTGGAACCCATTATCATATTTTCTTTTGTTGAAATGGCAAACCCTCTTTGCGTTTTTTTCCTTTCGACCATGGATTCAAAGGGACTATAATATGATGTCTTTATTTATTTCTAATATGGATTAAAGACATAGTTTTTCTCTTTAAAATGTTTGAGCATTAAGTGTAGTCATTTGACTAACACTTTGAACTTGTAAATGTTTGATTTTCTTGTATAAAATTCCCATAAGCAATTCACTGTATTTTATAGACTGTGAGGCCACTACAATCTCTAAATCATTAAGTAAATGCTAATCATGTTTAGATACGAACTAGCAATTTCATTAGTTGGATAATTGATGATGACATAAGTTTGTTTTATGTTGATTGTAAAAAATAATTATCGATACTTTTGGTTTTTAACTGGTTGTGAGGAAAAATAACAGGTCTAGACCCTTTGACCTCTTGGAAATGGATATGAGTTAATAAAATGTTAAACACCGTGTCTCTTATATCGTAAAATTTATATCTGTTAAATTTTTGAGCTGGGGAAGTCTTGTTGACTGCTATAAAATTTTGTTCTTTTAATTTGAGCCATAAATATTCTATGTATCTTCTAGAATGCGTAGACTATACATTTGATAAGTTTGTTGGTTTACTTTGAGTTTAGTCTTTTTGGAAACCCTTATATGGATAAAGACCCTTACGGTTTTGAACCTGCGACTTAACAATTAAAGAAAATATGTCTAAAACCATAACAATATTATACTAATGTTTAAATCTGGGAAAAATGACAATTATTGAAAGAATTTATGTATAATAGTTATTGTTTTAATTGTAGACATGGCTACCCCTAAATCTGTCGAAAAGATTACTGAACAAATTTGATTAAGGTTTTATCCATACAGGAATAGATTATTTAAGTTCAAAAATATTTACCCTATAGTTTGTAATATTATAAATGTTGTCTTGACTTAAGAGAGCCTCTCCGTTGTGAACTGAGTAACCTAGGGTAAGCCTATCGGCTAGAATATAATTGTTTATTTTATTAAATTATATAATACTAATCTTAATATTGTAATGAGGATTTTGTGAAGGTATTATAATATGGTTAACGGACTTAACCATTTTCACAACTATAACTATGAATTAATGTTTAGTTTGTAATTTAAGTAATATTTTAATTAGGGTAATAAATTTGATCTCTAGTTATGACCGAATGGCCTCTACAGGCTTCAAACCAGTGCTCTTAGTACTCTATACTTGTTTATATAGGTTATTCAAAGTGGACTTTGCAAAGGTTTAGTTTTGTTGTAACTTTAAATGATTTATTAAAATAAACCCTAACTCGTTTAGGTTTAGTTTCTTAAGAATATAAACTATTTGATTTCTAAAAAGAATGAAAGTAGGCCTTAAGTTGTAATAAATAATATTTGCAGGAACAATACTTGTAACTCTATTCCTAAGTAAAAAATAAATAGAATCTGGTTCATTGTTTAGTTAACAATGATACACTTGAATATAATAAAACAAGAACTTAAAGAAATCAATATTCTTTCAATTAAACTCAAAAAACTGTTTATAATATTGTAGGTATGCTTATACAGGTTTTCCTTTATAGAACAAAAAAAGAGAATCTACATTTTTCCATTTATTCTTGTAAGAGAATAACTGTAGCCTATTTTACAAAACATTATATAGAAAATAAGATCTTTCTAACATATTCCAATTCAGAAATAATTAACAATTTTAGAGAATCCATCAGTATTCATAAAACTTTCAGATACAAATATAGAATAAAATTATAGATATTAAACAAAACATCTTAGAACCTAAATAATTGTACAAGGGGGACAAACACCCAAAGAAGACCGTTCCTCCCAACCGTCTCCTAAAAAAAGCCAAGATCACTTGCTTTAGGAACCCTGAACCTGTTCACTAAACCATTAGGACAAAGATGTTGTGTCACAACCCACATAAAAATATCTGCAGGTTAGCAACTTACAAGCAAACTTAACTCTCAGAAATTTCACTTTAGCTGTCCCCTCATCAAATTCCTCTTGTGCGCCTGAATTTTCAGTTTCCAGCAAATCACAAGGCTCTAATCACTTGGAATAGAATGTAATGAGACTCCTACTCCATTTGATGGTATTTATAAGATTTCCTAGGTCTTTGGGTCAGTTTTGTAATTAAATGATCCACCTGCTCAGTTCCTCTTCTCAGGGAACATGACCACAATTTTAGGGATTTTGCCTCCCGCAACAACTAGAAAGTGAAATGTTAGTGGTCCAGGGAACACTCTTCAACGGTCTTCTTTGGATAAGTGTCTCTCCTTTTTAATTATTTAAATAAATAAATATTCAATTATAGTCGTCCTTGACCATCCTTGGTCATAAAAACTTTGCAATAAATTTTAACATAAAACTTTCTCAAATAAATAAAAATATTTATTTTTCAATTCTAGGTGGGTTACAAACACCCCCTCTTAAGTTCAACATCGTCCTCGATGTTGCTTAAGTTTCTTCTGAGTCTTGTTGGAACAGAATTGGATATGTCTGCTGCATATGACTCTCCAATTCTCGGGTTGAATTATCTGGAATAAGGTGGTTCCATTGCACTTTTACCTGTCCAATGGTGCGATTACAGAGAAGAATTTCGCTCCTGTCGAGAATATAGTCCAGTTCCACCTACAAATCTCCTTTGGGTTCTACCTGAATAACATTCCAATCGACCACATGAGTAGCATGTTTCACATACTTTTTCAAGGGAAATATGAAATGCATTATGTATTCTAACATTAGGTGGAAGAGCTAGCTGATAAGCCACTCGTCCAACTCTTTCCAACATTTCAAATGGTCCACAATAACTGGGTTCTCATTTAGCACAAATCCCCACCTTAAAAGAGCTCTTTATGGGTTTTACCTTGACAAATACATGGTCACCTACTTGGAATTATTTTTGAGTTCTTTTAAGGTCTGCATGATTCTTTTGTCTGCCATGTGTAGTTTTCATATTGCTTTGTGCCTGTTTCATTGTTAGTTCCAGTTCTTTTAACAAGTAAGTTCCTAGCATCATCTGTCAACCGTATTACGTCATGCTATAGGAGTATTACATTTCCTACCATACATTATTTCAAAATGAATGAGTTTAGTTGAAGCCTGATAGTGATTATTATATGCAAACTCGACTAACTGCAAATAATCTTCCCATTTATTTGGACGATCTGTAACATACATCCTTCGCATATCCTCTAAAACTTGATTTACTCTTTCTATTTTTCCATCCATTTGCAGATGATAAGAAGTACTAAAATTTAATATAGTATCTAGTCCATTAAATAATGACTTCCATAAATTATCAGTAAACTTAGGATCTTTGTCAGAAATTATTGCCTTCAAAATTCCCTGCAACAGAACAATTTCCTTCATAAAGATGTCAGCAATGTTAGCATCCTTATAAGTAGTTTTAATAGGTATAAAATGTGCTTCCTTTATTAGCTTTTCTACCACTACCATTATAGAATCATTTTGCTTCTAATTTTTAGGTAATCCAGTTATAAAATCAAGACTAATAATTCCCCATTTCCAATATGGAATTGACAGTTGTTGTAAAATACCTGTTGAGTGTTGATTCTCAGATTTAACTTGCTGACATTCTATATGCCTAGCTATATATTCAGCAAATTCATTCTTCATATTAGGCCAAAAATAATCTTTTCTTAGCATTGTTATCATCTTTTGATACCCCAGATGTCCGGAATAAGGAATTTTATGTACTTAATTTAAAATCAACAATTTAATTTCTGGAATGTTAGGTACATAAAGTCTATTTTTATACAACATTAATCCTTTTTCATTTAGACTGAAATCTGTTTTTACATTTTCATATTCATTATTTGCTACTTTTTCTCTTAGATTTTGGTATTCCTTGTCCATTTTTATCCCTTCTTCCAATTTATCATTTAATTTTGTTTTGTTATTGCTAATGGAAGCTATAAAATTCATTGTTGCATTTTTTCTTAAGGCATCAACCAAGTTGTTTTCCTTTCCTTTGATTTTTTTGATCTCGAAATCGTATTCACTAAACAAAGGTAACTATGTAGCTTACCTTGTCTTTAGATTTTGTTGATCAAACAAATATTTCAAGCTTATGTTATCAGACATTAATATGAATCTTTTACCAATTAGATGATGGCGCCACATTTTCAAAGCATGAATTACGGCATCCAACTCTAGATCGTAAGTAGCAGAATTATTTTCATGTGTTTTTAACTTTCTTGATTCGTAAACTATTACGTGACCTTCTTGTGTTAGTACTCCACCCAAACCTTCATTGCATGCATCAATTCACACAACAAAGTCCTTTTTTAGATCTTCTATTTTTAATATAGGTGCAGTAGTTAATAATTACTTTAATTTATTAAAACTTTCTTCACACTTTAGATCTCATACAAACATTTTTCCTTTTTTCTACAAGGATGTTATGGGATTCGCGATATTCGAGAATCCTTCTATGAATTTCCTGTAATAAACTGTAATTCCCATGAATGATCGTACATCTGATACATCTTTAGGAACATACCATTCCATTATTTTTTTTATCTTACCAGGATCTACTGATATCCCTTCCTTGGATATCACATGACCTAGATATTGTATTTTATCTTTAAAGAATTTTCATTTGCTTAATTTAGCATACAGTTTATGTTCTCTCAGGACCTGTAGTATAATCTCCAGATGCTCATCATCTTCTTCTTTTGTTTTTGAATAAATTGATATGTCATCTATGAAGACAACTACGAATTTATCTAAGTATTTACTTAATACACTGTTTCTTAAGCACACAAAAGTTGCTAAAGCATTTGTTAGCCCAAATGGAATAACTATAGATTCATAATTCATGTATCAAGTTTTGAATGAAATTTTAAAAATATCTTCGTCTTTAGTTCTAACTTGATGATATCTAGATCTCAAGTCTATCTTTGAGAATATTGTTACTCCGCGTATCTGATCAAACAGATCATCGATGCGGGGCAATGGATATAATTTCTTAAGTGTCATTTTGTTTAATGGATGGTAGTCTATACATAAACTTAATGTACTGTCTTTCTTTGTAACAAATAAAACAGGTGTTCCCCAAGCAGATACACTTGGTAGTATATAATTCTTATCTATCAGTTCTTATAGTTGTAATTTTAATTCATTAAGTTCTAATATGTTCATCTGATAAGGAGCCTTTGAATTAGTTACAACTCCCAGTACTAATTCAATAGTAAAATTCAGTTCTCTCTTTAGAGGTAATCCTGGAATTTCTTCCAAGAAAACATCTGAAAATTCTTGTAAGATTGGAATATAATCGAATTTCAACTTATCTTCTTATGTGTTCATTATTTATTATATGTAAAACAAAAACTTTACAACCCTTCCGTACAACCTCTTTCATTTTTAATGCTAAAATTTGTCTAACATAAACTTTTCTAGGTATCCCTTTGACTATATTTCTTTCTCATTTATCATCTAAACAAATAAAAGTTTTCTCAAAACAATTAAAAAATATTTTATGTATTTTCATCGAGTCCATACCTATTAAAACATCATAAGACTCTAACGGTAATACATTTAAATTTACTTGAGTTTTGAATTGACTCAAACATTTCACAGTTTTCAACATAATTAACTACTTTTATTTTGGTTCTTATAGCTAAATGAACCAACCAATACTTTTCAAACGTTTTCAAATGTAAATTACAATTTTCTTCTATACTAGGGGACACATAGCTTAAACTAGCACATGTGTTAATCAGAATAGAAATAGGCTTGTTTTGTATCATACCTTGTATTTCCACCATGGAGGTTTGATGATTCTCCTGTCGATTCTCCAAGGTTGCATTAATTCTGGGCATTTCATTTTCTACGTCAGTAGCCATTTCTTCATCCTAAATGGTATGCACATTGTTGTAGTTTCACCTTCTGTTTGGACAGTCCTTTGCGCAGTGAGGTCCCTGAAATTCCCAACACTTTACAAGTTCTTCATGTTCATTGTTTTTAACATAATTATTAGGTACGTCTCTGCCTTTTGGTTTTGTAATGTTTTGTTGTGTTTTACCTTTAAAATATGTTCCTTGATAATTATTCTTAGAAAAATTCTAAGAATTATTTTTGAATCTTTTATTAGGCTTAAAACCTTTTCTTCTTTGATCAAAGTTACTTGTTCTCTTATTTTTCCAGTTAGGTATTCTTTCTTTCTTATTTTTACTTTGTTCGTAACATTAGTTAGCTTTTCTCATTGTCTTTTCAACGATCTTTGGATTATCAAATTCGATTATTTCCTTGAAACTAGTAGGAAAACAACTCAGAAACCTCTGTATCTTAGGTTTTTCGTCAATTATATAGGGTACATATCTTAATAAACTTAAATTTACTACTTAATTATTTCATTGACATTGAGCCTAGTGACTAGTCTAATTTCATAAAACTCTTTAGCTCTTTCTTCATAATACTGTTCAAATAAGAATTTCGTTTTGAATTATTTCTTAAAGATTCTCTAGGTTACGTATTTTTCTTTAAGGTTTTCAACTCTTTTTATGTTCTACCACCAAATGTCATCCTTTATGGTTATGTTGTAGAGATTCGTACAAGCTTTAATTCTATCTGAGTATTTATAAATCTGAAAGTACTTTTTCATACTCAATAGCAAAGCCTTGGCTTCTTCACCCTTTTCCACTTATCCATTAAACATAGGAGGATTTATCCTTTTAAATTCTCCTTAGATTTCTTCATAAGGTTTATAGTTCCTCTTTCTAGGACCACTGTCTCCATAACTACTTTCACTATCATAAAATTTTAATTTCTTACCCTTACGTTTGTATGATACTGCTCTAGATTCAGTTTCACGCTCCTTTATTTTATCCTTTCCTCCATTGTGTATTTTATCTAATAATATATGATTTAGATCCCCCCTAAGCTCTTAAAATTATTTCATTATCTTCCTTTATAGTTTGTAACCCAACTCTTAAATCTTTTACTATTTGAAGTAGTCCCGAGGGTTGATTATTTAATTCCACATATACCTTGTCTGGATTATTATGATGGGAACCATCTTTTACAAATGCGTGTACTCCTTCCATTTCATGCAAAATACAATTTTATATTTATGTACATAAATAGTTTTTAAACATGATAAATATTTTTGTTTCCTAATTGTATGCGAGTGGGCCAATCTTCGAGCCTAGTGTTTGGAAACTCGCTTTGATACCACATGTAACATATCTAAATTTCATAAATAAACAAATAAATTGTTTAATTGAAGGTCTAACTGCAAATACATAATTTAAACAATCCATATTGATCTTTAACATGCGCTTAGTGTTTTATCCATTGAACATCATGAATTAATTATGACAAACCTTAAAGTGCGACTTACCATTACGATGAATTACTTTACTTGTCATCAAGTCATGAAATGAATGTCATGTTTAAAAAGAGTCATCTATAGTTAGTGTTCTTGCTAGCTATGTTTTTAGAATATTTGTTAACCCTTTTATAATGCTAGGAGGATGGGTTATGGGTATTACTTATCTGTTTCAGCTAACACAAAACCAAATGTATTCTTCTTGAAGGTGTTTAGCAGTGGAGGGATTACCTTGTGTTGGTAACACACCCAAGCCTAGCTAAAGACAAGGGCCCTAAGCTAAGGAATATCAAACTATTCCTAATCAATATATAAGTGCTTGACTAAACAAGGTTCTGTTTTACCTTAAGATAAAAGAAAGCATACTAAAAACAATGTGATGGAAATAAGGGCAATATTCGATGGTATTCAAAACTATAGAGTTTAGGTTGAAGATTAGAATTTAATGTGGCATTGAAGCAAGATATGTGATGGATTTACTATCTCCAGTTGGAAATCACCTATGTCATTTCAAAAACCCTAAGGGTTTAACTCGTCTCGGTACTTGCCTTTGTGCTATATTGTTTTTTCTTTTGTGTTGTGGAAGATCCAAGGCTCTTGGCCTTTCAGATATCATCATTGGATTTTGGGTTGTTGGTATTTTCCTTCATAATCATGATACACCCAAGCTTTACGTGTGCACCAGTCGTGGTCTCAGGTTTTTTTTCGATCTGCACTACCTATTTTTTGTGTTAAACTATGGACTGCTTGTAAGGACTTCGTTGAATTTAACAAGGTAAGTCTCCTCTGGTTTGTTTAAATTTATTCGTTGCTTCCAAAGATATTTCGTTTTATATATATATATATATATATATATATATATATTTGACCTCTGTAATGTTGTTTGCATGAGGTTTCGACCAGGGTTGCTACATTGGGTATGGGCCGATCTCCATGAAGAAAGAGCTATTGTTTCGGTAATACCTGTACCTGCACTTCTTGCTCATTGTGACACTAAGGCTTGAGGTTATGTGGCTCCATGGCTCTGTGGATATGTGGCTTTGTGGCCAGCATTTTTTGGATTGGAACCCATTCCTGCATGTTCTTTTGTTGAATTTGTAAACCCTCTTTGCGGTTTTTTCCTGGAGGCATTTGCAGATGGTTTTTGTAGAAGGTCTCCTTCCGACCGTGGAGTCGAAGGGACTCTAATGTAATATGTTTATTTAATTTTTATATGGATTTAATACATATTTATTCTCTTGAAAATGTTTGAGTGTTAAGTGCAAGCGTTTGACTAACACTCTGAACTTGTAAATGTTTGATTTTCGGTTATAAAATTCCCGTGAGAGTCTTACTGTAATTTATAAGTCGTGAGGCCACTGCAATCTCGAAATTGTTAAGTAAATTCTAATTGTGCTTAGATATGAACTAGCAATTTCATTAGTTGGATAATTGATGAATTTGTAAGGCTATTTTGTGTTGAATGTAAAAAATTACTATCGATACCTTTGGTTTTTAACTAGCTGTGAGGAAAAATAACAAGTATCGACCGTTTGACCTCTTGGAAATGTACTTGAGTTAATCAAATGTTAAACCCTGCATTTCTTACATTGTTAAATTTAGATCTATTAAATTTTTGAGTTGGGGAAGTCTTGTCTACTGCTATAAAATTGTTTTCTTTTAATTTGAGTCACAAGGCTTCTATGTATCTTCTAGAATGTGTAGACTGTAACTTTGATAAGTTTGTTGGTTTAATTTCAGTTTAGTCTTGTTGGAAACACTTATATGGAGAAATACCCTTACGGTTTTGAACCTGCAACTTAACACTAAAAGAAAATATGTCTAAAACTATAGCATTATGCTAATGTTTAAATATGAGAAAAACGACAATTATTGAAAGGAGTTATGTATAATAGTTATTTTTTTAATTGTATACATGGCTACCCCTAACTCTCTTGAAAATTTTACTGAACATATTTAATTAAGGTCTTATCCATACAAGTATATATTTTTTAAGTTTAAAAATATTTACCCTGTAGTTTGTAATATTATAAATGTTGTCTTGACTTAAGAGAGACTCTTAGCTGCGAACGAATTAACCATGACTAACCCTATTGGCTAGAATAAAATTGTTTGTTTTATTAAATTATATAGTATTAATATTAGTACTGTAATGAGGATTTCGTGGAGGTATTATAATCTGGTTAATGGCCTTTACTGTTTTCACAACTATAACTCTTAATTAATGTTTAGTTAGTAATTTAAGTAATATTTTAATTAGGGTAATAAATTTGATCTCTTGTTATGACTGAATGACCTCTGCGGGCTTCAAACTAGTTCTCTAAGTAAGCTATACTTGTTTATATAGGTTATTCAAAGTGGACTTTGCAAAGGTTTAGTTTTACTGTAATTCTAAATGATTTATAAAATGAAACCCTAGCTCGTTTAGGTTTAGTTTCTTAAGAATATAAACTATTTGATTTCTAAAATGAATGAAAGTAGGCCTTAAGCCGTAATAGATAATATTTTCAAAAAATGTACTTATGTTCCTAAGTAAAAACTAAATAGAATCTGGTTCGTTGTTTACTTAACACTGATACACTTGAATATAATAAAATGAAAACTTAAATAAATCAATATTCTTTCAATTAAACTCAGAAAACTGTTTATAATATTATAGGTATGCTTATACATGTTTTCATTTATAGAAAAAAATAGGATAATCTACAGTCTTCCATTTAACCTCATAACAAAATAATTGTAGCCTATTTTACAAAACATTATACAGAAAATAAGATCTTTCTAACCTATTCTAATTCAGAAATAATTAACAATTTTAGAGAATCCATCAATATTCATAAAAATTTCAGATACATATATAGAATAAAATTACATATATTAAACAAAACATCTTAGAACCTCAATATCTGTGGAAGGGGGACAAACACCCAAAGAAGACCATTCCTCCCAACGGTCTCTTGAAAGCAGCCAAGATCACTTGCTTTAGGACCCCCAAGGTTGTTCACTAAACCACTAGGATGAAGATGTTGTATAATAACCCACACAGAAATATCTACAACTTAACAACTCACTAGCAGACTTAACTCTCAGCAATTTCACTGTAGCTATCCCCTCATTGAATTCCTCTTGTGTGCCTGAATTTTCAGTTTGCAGCAAATCACAAGGCTCTAATCACTTGGAATAGAATGTAATGAGCATCCTGCCCAATTCGATGGTATTTATAAGATTGTCTAGGTCTTTGGGTCAGTTTTGTAATTAAATGAGCCACCTTCTCAGTTCCTCTTTTGAGGGAACATGACCACTTTTTTAGGGATTTTTCCTCTTGCAATAGCTAGAAAGTGAAATGGTAGTGTTGCTACTTGTCATTTGGCCTTCTATAGACGCTCATTCCTCCTAGCGGGTCAGTGAACACTCTTCAATGGTATTCTTTGGATAGTTGTCTCTCCTTTTTAATTATTTAAATAAATAAATATTCAATTACACTCATCCTTGGCCATCCTTGGTCATACAAACTTTACACTAACTTTTAACATAATGTTTTCTCAAATAAATAAAAATATTTTTTTTAGTTCAAGGTTTGCTACAGATTCAATGGTCTGAAGGTTGGGGGAGGTCGGTTTGGCCATCCAAAAGTATGTTAGGAGGCTAGTAGAGATAAATAACAATATAAACAAAATATCAAAACAAGAAAAACTAATGCAAGAAAACATGACTAAAGAAACTCTTAACACTTCGAGGTATCCATGAGGATCGACCCAGTATGGTCGCCAAATACCTAAATGTTATTGGATGCATGTCGTAAATGTAATTAAATGTTGGTAACAGTAAATAGTAATAGTAACAATAAAAAAAATTATCGCGTTACACACAAAAGTGAAAATACATGAAATGAAAACCTTTTTATTGAAAAACTATAGACATTACATGGGTGGAGAATACCTCAAATAAGGGGGCCCTTGCAGCTGATGGTGAGTGTTGTTCTCCAATGTCCGAATAGTCTGGTGTATCCTGCACAAGGTCACAAAGGTATCGAAGCTCAACCATAATGAAGTGAGAAAAGGGTAACATAGGGATATATGCTTCAAGGAGGAAACTTAGATGATGCAATAGTGCAACAAGGGAGACATATCCAATGAGAGCTTACACACTTCTATTTATAAGAATTTTGACCAATATAACCTTGCCCATGGTTTTGGATGACCGATAGTATTGTTCCATGGTATTGATATTTTCCATTTGTATTTTTTTAATGCTTTTCCCCTTTTTTCTTTTTCTTTTTTTGTATTTTGGGGAATATTTTGTATTTTGTGTGGAAAATAAGTATTTTTATCAAATGTTTTTAAAAAGATAGGTTTTTTCGGTTGGTGGAGGTGAAAACTTAGGAAAATAAGTGTAGAGGTATGATGACTAAGGTAGTGAGATAGGTGAACGAATTTATGGTGTTAACATAACCGATGTTGCAAATAGGTTCCTTGACACTCTCCTTCCTTTACCCACATCAACACCTAACATTAGATTTTGTGTATCTTAGAAATTTTTTTTTTTTTAACATTTTTGCATTATCATAAGATATAAGATGTAGTTTCAAATGAGAGTTTTTTGTATTTTTTGAGAGAACCGATATGATTTAGCATACCTTACATGTTACTTCTCTACCTTCGGTTACATATTGCATTCAATGTGGAGTTTCTTCGACCATGGTATTATAAAGCTAAGCCCTAATTGAATTGAACAAACTAAAATTTAAAATATATGTACAACAAAATGTACACCAATATTGAGAGGACCATCATGTATATTTTATTTATTTTTTCATATCCTAAAGATTAGACACAATTTTCAATTTTCAATCCCTTATATAATGATGTCATTAAAAAGAGAAACAATACATGGGGGCTTGTTGTTTGGATCAACTTATTCATAAATGTTTATACTACATGCACCCTAACACCAGTTTCCACTCCAATCCAATGTACATGAAATGTGTATTGTAATGTAATACTAATAAATAAAATGCAAGAAAAATTAAGGCCCGTAATTTGAAAATTGGAAAAAACATTTGAGCATTGTAATTGAAAAAGAACGTAAAAAATAGATTAATAAAAATGAATATAAAACTAATGATCAATAAATAAACATATATTCGTCTTGATGCTAATTTTTTAAGCATAAAGAAGTTTGAGCATAGTTGTATTTGATTAAGATAAAAACCTCTATCTTTAAGTAAGGATAGGACAAGCACCCAAAAAAAAGGTTTGAACATGGTTGAACATGGTTGGGATTAATCCTTATGAGACCTTAATAGAAAAATTAAGGCCCATAATTTGAAAATTGACATTTTAGCATTGTAATTGAAAAAGAACGTAAAAAATAGATTAATAAAAATGAATATAAAACTAATGATCAATAAATAAACATATATTCGTCTTGATGCTAATCTTTTAAGCATAAAGAAGTTTGAGCATAGTTGTATTTGATTAAGATAAAAACCTCTATCTTTAAGTAACAATAGGATAAGCACCCAAAAAAAAAAGTTTGAACATGGTTGAACATGGTTGGGTTTAATCCTATAGTGAAAAAATGCAATCCCATGCACAAAACAAAGTTGCTCTAGATCTAAAGGGAAGTAAGACTGGAATTGAGCTCTGCAAGTGTTTGGTGCTTAGTAGAAGGTTTTTCAGAGCCTTTGTAGGTCGGTGGAGTCCCATCAGCAAAAATTGACATGGTTCCTGCTCCTCCTCAGGAGGAGAGGGACCACGGGAGCCTGGAAGATGTGGAGGTAGAGACCACCACAATGGGATCAGATAAGGACAATGGAAAAACAATATTCAATTCCAAAGCCAGGGAAGGGTGCAGTGGAACAAGAAAAGAGGAAATCCTTAATCATGGTACAAGAAGGATGGGATAGTGTGTCCCAAAATCCAATACGGTCCCTTGACTACAGACCAAGTCAGACAGAGTCAGGGAGGAGATTCAATATATGAAGGAAAGGGCCCTCATAGGCAAATTCGTGGGGATCTGGCCCACAGAAAAGATGTTGGTGGGATGGATAAACTCTACATGGAAGCCCCAAGGCCACTATGACCTCCAGTTGGGAGCTAAATGCCTCTTTACGATCATATTTTTCAACGAAGAAGACAGAACTAAGATCTTCGAGAATGGCCCCTACTTTTTCAACTCGGCAGGTCGGTTCCTGAGACCCTGGAAAGAACGATTCGACCCAAATAAAGAAAACCTGACCATTTCTCTGGTTTGGATCAGAATGTATTCCCTACCTTCATAAAATTGGAAGGAAGAAATTCTTACAAACATAGGGAACACCCTAGGGACCTTCATCAAAGTCTCTGACCAAACAAGACAGAGAAAATACATCTCATTTTCCAGGATATGCTAATACTTGGACAACTCAAGAGACCTACCAAATGGAATAGAGCTAACATGGGAAGACGAGGAATGGTTTCAAGCCATAGACTATGAGAAAATCCCATTTAGATGCAGGCGTTGCCATGAACATGGACATTTGTTCAGAGATTGCCACCAAATCAAGAGATCATATGGGAAGCAAGAGCTAGATTAGTTGGATGCAAAAGGTTTTACCAAAATCCAAAACAAAAAGAGGCAAGCCAAAAAGAATTTAGGTCCAGATGTCCACAAAACGGTTCAAACCCAAAACCAATTTGCAACCCTTCAAGAAGATCAGTCATTAAAAAAGGCCAAAGCTCAGACAACAGATTCACAGGACAAAAAACCAAGCAATCAAAAAGGGGAAGAGGATAAAGAAATATCAAGAGAGGCCAAGAATCGAGTCCCTTTGGTTTCCCCTTGTATTATGTCTACTTCTGTAGAGGGCTGCTCCCCGATTTGGCCTGAGGAATCCCATTCATAACCAGGATCAGAGAATGGCACCTCAGAAGACATGGAGGTAGGATATCTAGACCTTGACCGAATGGAGGTAGCTTGCTCTGATTAAGAACCAGCAAAAATCCCCCTGCACCAAGTTTCTTTTCTATAGAAAGCGATCATTCAAGCCAAGAATGAAAATACCCTAGGAGTAGTGACTGAATATCTTAAAGTCACAAATGGTAAAGGGAAACACTCGAAAAAAGACAAAAGAGTAAGACCAAGTAATATCCAGTGAATCAAAGCTATAGGGGAACAACTAGAGGCTTCAGGGCAATATCCAACCATAGATGTAGCCCTCCCCCCCCTCCCCAATTAATCCTTATTAATGCAGATTACAACCTGGAACATCAAAAGTTGTAACAGGGCGCTAAAGAAGCAAATCCTGAAAAGAAGAATAGATAAGGATAATTTAGGGATTATTTTCCTTCAAGAAACCAAATTCTTAGGAGAATAGTTAGCAAAGATAACCCAAAAAATCTGGAAGGGATGTGAATCGGCTTCCATTGATGCTAGAGGAGTGGCTGGGGGGATGGGCATTCTATGGAACCCTCAAATAGTGACCTTATCAGGGTTTCTTACCACCACCTTTTCTATTTCTACAGAGTTCCACATACTCGATACCCAAATTCAAGGATTCATATCCAATGTATATGGCCCTTCGAAGGCGGACGAGAAGAAGGCTTTTATCGAGTCTATCACAGACCTAAAAACCATTGCTCGGAATAGAGCATGGATTATTGGAGGTGACTTTAACTTGCTAAGGAATCTCAACGAAAAAAAGGTGGCATCTGCAACCTAAACTCGGCCAGACTCTTTTTAATAACACCATTTCTGACCTGGATCTAATTGATGTCAGAATGACCAATGGTATTTTCACTTGGAACAATAAACAATCTGGAGACAGAGGCATTTCCTGCAGACTCGACATATTTCTACTATCTGAACCAGTCATGATGGCTAGAGGAAACATCCAAGTGGTTGTCCTCCCAGCGGCAAGCTCAGATCACTAGCCCATAACTATGGAATGGGAGAATGCGGGAGTCCACCCTCGAAAGCCTTTTCATTTTGAAAAATTCTGGCTCCTTCATCCAGACTTCCAAGAGAAACTCAAATACTGGTGGGAAAACTCACCCGCGGTCAGAGGTACCCGCATGTATCAGTTCCAACAAAATCTTAAACACCTCAAAGTCTACATTAAAAAATG
Source organism: Pseudotsuga menziesii (assembly GCA_001517045.1). Taxonomy (NCBI): domain Eukaryota; kingdom Viridiplantae; phylum Streptophyta; class Pinopsida; order Pinales; family Pinaceae; genus Pseudotsuga; species Pseudotsuga menziesii. The sequence continues at coordinate 66,007 of LPNX011072060.1, forward strand.
GAACAAGGACTCCTTCAGCAATATTTTTCAAGAAAAGCAGGTTCTAGAGACCAAGATCTAGCATCTCCAGTCCCAATTTATTCTCAATGGTTACTCCGTGGCTCTGAGGCTTTAGGAAAAGACCCTCTTGCAGGAATTCAATCAAAGAGAGAGACAAGAGGAATTCTATTGGAGCCAAAAATCCCGCATCAAGTGGCTTCAAGAAGGGGAATGTAACACCAGTTTTTTCCACAATGCGACCATTCAACACAGGAAGGGAAATAAACTGGACAGGCTAAAGAAGGAGGATGGGAGCATTGCTAAAACCCAAGAGGATTTGGAGAACACTCTTCACCATTGCTTTGCTAACCTCTTGCAATAACCAGACAAAGACAGGGAGGAAGCTCAAAGAGAGGTTCTCAAACACATCCCCAAATTAATCATGGAAGACCACAACAAAGTGCTTGGAAAATCCATCGAGATGTCATAAGTTGAAATGGTGGTGTCCCAAATGGCTAAATATAAATAGTTGGGACCCAATGGCTTCACTTCTAATTTTTTCCACGCAGGTTGTGAATGGCTAAAAGAAGAAATTGCAGCCCTAGTGGAGGACTCCTGGATATCAGGGAATATTCTCAAATCTCTCAACTCAACTTTTCTGGCCCTCATCCTGAAAGAAAGTGACAAAGAAGACCCTGGTAAACTCAGACTGACCACTCTTTGTAATGTCATCTACAAAATTATCTCAAAGGTAATAGCTAACTAGTTGAAGCCACTCCTCCCTCTTATCATTTCCCCAGAGCAATCTAGCTTTGTGGAAGGAAGACAAATCTTGGATGGCATATTCTTAGTCCATGAAACCATCCATTCTCTCAAAGAAACCAAGTCTCCAGGTATGCTTCTTAAACTTGATCTTTCAAAAGCCTACGATAAATTAAATTTTAATTTTTTGGAGGGCATTTTAAAAGTGTTTGGCTTTGCGGATGAATGGACTAACTGGATCATGAATCTGGTTTCCTCTGCTTTCTTCTTCATTTTGGTTAATGGTTCTCCCTCATGCCCTTTCAATGCTTCTAGAGGAATAAGACAGGGGGGTCCTCTATCCCCGTTCCTCTTCATAATAGTGGCTGAATGACTTGGAATATTGATCAAGAGCAGGTGAGTAGAGAATAAAATCCGCGGCTTATCCTTAACAAAAGGAATGGACCCACAAACCCATCAACAGTTTGTGGATGATAATATGCCGATGGGCCCATCCTCGGTACATGAAGCTAGGGGAATCAAAGATTTTTTGAATACATTTCTTGAAGCCAGTGGCCTTGAAATCAATAAGGAGAAATCTCAGACCTACTTTTTTGACATGCCTAGGATCACTAAATGAAACATCCTTAGAATTCTAGAATTTTAGGAAGGAATCCTCCCTTCTAAGTATCTAGGTGCCCCGATGGTAGAATATACTATTAGAGAGGTATCTTGGAAAGAGTTGCTGGACAAGATCAACAAAAAGCTTAGCCTCTGGACCTATAGAACCCTTAATTTTCAAAGTAGACTAATCCTGGTGAAATCGGACTTGCAGGCGATGCCAATGTATCTCTTTTTAGTTTTGGCAGCCCCAAAAGCCATCATAAAACAAATTAGAAATCTATAGAGACAATTCCTATGGGGGGGCACCAAAGATATAAAAAAATGGCCTTTGGTGGACTGGCAAACCATCTATACCCCAAATATTTTAGGAGGCCTGGGTCTCAGAGATCCCATGGATAATAATAAAATAATGAGTGCTAAGATCTAGTGGAGATGGGTGAACTACCACAAAGAACCATGGGCCAAATTGTGGCATTTGAAATATGCACCTCAATGGACATACCAAACCTTGGTCAGGTTTGGGGAAGACCCCCCAGATCTAGCATCTAGAAAACAGCTCAAGAAAATTGGGGGTTGGTGCAAAAACACAGTTTCTAGGAAGGCAGGAAAGGTCAAAATGCAAGATTCTCGAGCGAAGCTCTAAACCAGGAACCAACTATCTCGTGTGGGGAAGACACACCCCTTTTACGCTCTTTCCTTCAAAACAATGTGATGGCTAATGTGGTGGAATTATGGGATCATAACACTGCTGATCAGAGGTTCAAAAGATGGAAGGACAAGAGATGGTGGCAAGACAAGGCACCAGGGGAAGACTTAGATAACTTCCTAGAAGAACTCTGCAAGAAAATATTTCCCCTAAGTGTTGAACCAGATAAGCTAAGGTGGGGTTACTCTACCTCTGGAATTTACAATCCAAAAGAAGCCATAGGCTTGCTAATGGAAACCCTCAATGTAATCCTAGAAGCTAAGTGGAATAAAATATGGGAGGGCGGTTGGTGGCCCAAAGTTTCTATCTTCTACTGGTTGGTTATTAAACGTTGCATCCTAACCTGGGACAACTTACAGTACAGAGGTTTTATTGGGCCATCCTGATGTTTCTTGTGCGAGGAGAAGGTAGAGACTATTAACCATTTGTTGGATGAATGCAGGGTGGCCACTGCCTTATGGGAGAGGGGGGCGACCATCTTCAAAAGAGACAACAAACACAAGGGAAGACCAGACCTAACCATTGCAGAGTGACCCACTAATAGCTTCAAAAACAAAATTGTGAACCATTTATGGGAACTTCTCCCTGGATTCACAATTTGGGAAATATGGAAGACAAGAAACAAATTTTTTTTTGAGAACAAAGCTAGAAAACCCGAGGAGATGTGGGACACGATTACAAGACATATGAAAGAAACTATAACCTTGCAATCTTGGTCGCAGGAAGAATTCAGTGCATAAAGTAATGAACGGAGTATTTTGTAGGATTTCGAGGTTGAAGAATTACCTCCAGAGAACTCAATTTCCCGCCCGAGGCTGGTGCAAGTCTCCATCCCGTTGTTCTGGACTCCTCCTCCCTTTGGAACCTTCAAAATCAATTTCAATGGTGATGCTAAAGGCAATCTAGGACCAGATGGATATGGAGGCGCCATTCGAAATTCGAGGGGCTGCATTCTTAGCCTGTTCTAGGGCTCAATAGGGACAAATACGAATAACATGGCCGAGCTAGAAGGGCTAATCAATGGCCTAATCTAGGCTAAGAAAATGGGTAAACTTCCACTGGTGGTGGAAGGGGACTCCCAAATCATTATCAACATGGCTCGCAAGCTCCGAGGAGGATCCCTCATGACCCAAGTTTCCAAAAATTGGAGATGGGAGAGAATATTATCAACCCTCCGGTAGATCCTAGTAGGAGAGGAAGCCCTTCTATTAACTCATGTCAAGAGGGAAGAGAACAGGGTAGCAGACGCCATGGCTAATTCAGGTGTGGAGAGTGAATTTTATTTTCATGCAGAGAGTAAGGAGGACGAAGGTAAAACTCAGCAAGTCTAGAATGGGTGCTCCAAGGTGGCGAAGGAAGACATGAGACAAAATGAATCACACCATGCATGTGAAGGACAGATGGCCCAGATCTAGGGTGCGGTCTGATGTTGGAGTGTCATCATCTCAGTTGGGCCCACCACCACTGGATCGACATTTGTGGAAAAAAATGGGAGCATTCATACGCCAGCTGGGGCACGAGGAGGTCCGTCTCAGCATACATCCTTCCATCCCTAACACGCAGATCCTTCCCATTTTTTGATGCTCAACACGCGGCTGATGTACAAGGCACGTGGTTCCAGCATAGGACAACCTCCATAAGGGATGGGATAATCGACTTTTCTTTCTCTGTGAGGGTTGGCATAAAGACGTACTCATGGGAAGGAAAGAAGTTAGAGGAGAGGGTACTGATATTCACAGGAAGCTTTATAGTCTGGAAGCTATGAAGGTTGACCGTATCCATTGGCATGCTATAAATATTGAAGTTGTGAATCGCTCGCAGTGGATGCGAGATCGTGGCGAGTTGCAGAGCATAATGATAGGTCCAGGGATAGTTAAGGAAGGTGATAGCAGGGGCATATCCTCGGTGGTGGAATTTCCTATTTATACCCACTCGTCAGAGGCTCTGTTCACATCCATTTATCTTCTCCCCCTCCTATTCCTATCTTCTGATCTTTGGAAAGACGGCCCCATGCCCAAACTATGGAGGGTAAGATCCAGAGTGAGAGGCCACAATCGAGGGAGTAACCTCAGTGAGGCCTCTGTTGACGCTGAGGCAGAGCCAATGCCCCAGGTGGCTGCTCCCTTCAAATGGGGTGGTCAATACTTGTCTAAAACTCCACCGGCGATTGACGCCTACATTGCTATCATGGAAATTGATCTCCTCAGGGAATTCGAATCAATCATGGGATGCCCCCTGGTTCCTAGCCTATTTTGGTCTGCACACATTTTGCTTGCTCGTGACATTCAAGCCAAAATTCAAACTGCACAGGGCATCTGTGAGGCTATGGAAACTATCCACCGTGGATAGCAGGAAAGTGCGACAGGATTCCGACTGTTGGAAAAAATTGCATAGAATATGCTAGCTAGTCCGAAAGTTGTGTGCGAGAATCTGAGGGTCACACCAGTTAACTCTCCAGCCACACAGCCTCACAGGGAGGAATTCCCATTCTCTATCCCCAGCGATACCGACCGTTAGCTGGTTATGCGGTCAGAAGGTTGTTGATCTTCTTTGTGGCACTCGGTGGGTTCCCATGCCTTTTGATTGGTCTCAATTTCTACTTCTGTAAATGGCCTCTGACCCGCTTTGCTTTCTTTTGGGTCGGTGATAGGTATGGGTTCTATTAGGATGCCCGTTTGGGGCCAGGCCGGGCTATTGAATTCTTTTGTAACCGGTGTTCTGAGAACCAGGCATAGTCAAGCATGCTTTTCCTTTTGTCTCTGCAAGCAGTTTTCGTCTTTTTGGGCTAAAGGTCATGTTTTTTCGACCAGAGGATCAACCTCTCTTTGTACCATTTTTGTATTATAATAGATTCTCTTACTTACAAAAAAAAATGGTTGGGTTTAATCCTTATGAGAACTTAATAGAAAAATTAAGGCCCATAATTTGAAAATTGAAAAAACATTTGAGCAATGTAATTGAAAAAGAACTTAAAAAATAGATTAATAAAAATGATATAAAACTAATGATCAATAAATAAACATATATTCTTCTTGATGCTAATCTTTTAAGCATAAAGAAGTTTGAGCATAGTTGTATTTGATTAAGATAAAAACCTCTATCCTTAACTAAGGATAGGATAATCACCAAAAAAAAAGTTTGAACATGGTTGAACATGGTTGGGTTTAATCCTTATGAGAACTTAATAGATCCAAGTTAAGATGAATATATGTTGGTGGTGCCATAAGTTCAACCTCCACTCCTTGGTGCATATGTTTAACCTCTATATTTAAACTAAAGTTGGTAAAATAAAATAATTGAACTACAATGATTTCCACCTTATGGAAAAGGTGCATATGTTTAACCTCTATATTTAAACTAAAGATGGTAAAATAAAATAATTGAACTACAATGATTTCCACCTTATAGAAAAGTGGGAATGAACCTAGGTGCACAATATATATATTAATCATGGTTTATTATATATATATATATATATTAATCATTGCTTATTACTACTATAAACTGAACCTTTACTGTTTTATATATATATATAAATCACAAAAACATAAAAATGAAATTTGAATATTTTTCATTTTCCATTTTTCAAAAATATCAATAATATTTACATATAAATCATCATTTTTAATATCACAAATTCAATTCCTATCTACCAACTCCATTATACAATCTATAATATTTAAATCTTATAAAACTATAAAATCCATTAGTCAATATTATCACGAAATATTTTTTTAATAAATCTTACTATTAAAAATTCATAATAAAGCAACTATCTTTAAATAAAAATTAAAAAATCATATTCGAAACTAATTTTTTTTAAATCCAAATAGTAAATTAAAACACTACAAACAAGAATAGCAACAATGCTGCTTATACCTGCCTCTAAGAAATATTTAAATGGCAACTAAATGAATTTGTTTAAGTTATTAATGTTTTTTAAATAAATTTCAGTAAAAATATAATCCACCAAGTCTTTATAAGCATCATATTTATTTTTTTGCAATGTTGCATTTAAGCCTTAAAATATGTAGATGTATTTTTTCAAATATATTTATTGTACTTAAATTATATAAATTTAATAACTAATATTTATAATTTTAATTTTAATATTTTATATATATATTTGTTAAATGATGACATACAATTAAGCTCTTTAAATCATTAATAACAATGTTTTAATGGTATAGTTTTGTTCAAAATTTACTATATTATATGAAAAATTAAGTAAACTTGGATAAAAATACTTTAATGATAAATTTGTGAAATATTTATTGTATTATATGGAAAATAAAGTAAAATTATAAATATGCTTTAGTTTTATATCTTGATATATAAAATTATTAAATTAAATTTTTAATAATTTAAGTAAAAATATACTTAGTCAAATTAGAATATTTAGTCTAATTAAATTTTAATTCAATGCTTATTAATGGATGAACCAAACATAATCATTCAATTAAAAATTAATTACATTCATTATTCCAATTCTAAAATGAAATATAATAATAACTTTTATATATATAATGTATTCATAGTATTGACAATAAGCTATATGATACTAAAAGTATATGTACATCTATATAATAAACTAAAAATATATATTACCTCAATATCTTTTAAATATCTACACATTCATTTTATATGAATGTATATACATCTATATAATAAACTAAAAATATATATTATCCCAATATCTTTTAAATATCTACACATTCATTTTTTATGTTTTTTATATATGTTTTTAAGTTAATTCAAAATTAAAACAAATCTATAATAATAATAATTAATTAAACCTAATCAAATAAAAACCATTCAACAACTTTTTATATATAAAATAATAATAATCTACAAATTTATTATATATAAAAACCTATTTACATTTAAAAAAAAAAATTAATAACTTTAAATTAATAAAAAATAATCTTACATAATAATAAAAACACAATGTAAACCACAAATGCGAAAGACAAGTTACCGAACACAATATAAAAAATAAACCTGTAAGACAAATTACCCTAAGACAAGGAAACAAGCAGTATTGAAAAGGTATTGAGAGCAAACAGCTATTACGTATTGGTTTCAAGATCAAACAGCTATTAAGATCAAATTAGTCTTTACTGTGTGTAATAATATCCTGCTCAAAGGGTTCCCGGATCCCTAGGATGCCTACTTCGGCGCAGCATCTGCCAATCATTGCATGCAAGGCGCATTCTGTTGCGGTTGAAAATTAAAATAGGCAAAAACCTAGGTGCAAGCTTCAAATTTGAAGCCTTCAGAGCCCTTCAAAGGCCATTTTAAACGTCATAGAAGGCCACAAAAAATTTTCCCATGCAAAAAAAAATTTAGTTTCATTTCCAGCACTTCAATAATGAAATTGAGTAAGCCTGGGTAAATTTGCAACAGAAGGGCAACTAAAAAAATTGCCTTTCCAGGGGTTTTGATTCAGTGGACTATTGGAGAATCAGGACTCAGAGTCTGCCCAAGTGCCCTTGAATAGTCAGATCATGGATGAGGATCTTGGTCCCAATCGACACAGACCACGGTGGGAAACTGGGATGCCTAGTGTCAAGTTCAACTCGATGATTCAAGATTATGACTCAGGATTTGATGTTCACTTTCAAAGAATTTAATGACATTGACATGCATTACTGATCCACCAACTTCATTAAATATTGGTATGATATGATGCCACCTACCAACTCGGTTTTCCATCTGTCATCTTATTATTCATCGAGTCACGTGATCTCACAACTTATAAGTCACTTGACTATTTGAGTATATGATGTGAAATTAAATTCTCATATGAGTCATATCTATGGATGGTGAATTGGTTTGATAACCCTCCATTGTCAAGGCTCTGCAAGGAAAAACCAATGGTGTTGTTTTTTGGGTTACAACTTACAAGTTGTAATTTACAATGTATTGAGCAATATTTTCTATATTTGAACCTATCCTGGTCCAATGGGTATGTAAGTTTCTAGGCCAGGGTTTCACCCAGTGCTAGAAATTTCTATTATGACCACCACAAGACTGGGATGAGGAATCTTTGGTAGAAGGATAGCAGCACACCGCCCTTTGTTTGTGCTCATGAATCATATCCTATACTATTTAGTCCAGGATTCTAGGATTTATTCCAATTTCCATTCATTTACTCACGTTAGAATCATTCGAATTAGCACTCCGAGTCTTTCACTGTCCAGCTAGGCCGCTTAGTCTACCTGTATCATCGGAGGAAGGGGGTTAAGAAGTAGAGACAAAGGCAACTGGAATGGAGGGCCATCTAGAGAGAAGGGTTGTACAATATGCATATAATCAGATCTAAACGAAATGAAAGAATTTTGTCATATACCTAACTGAATATTATCATTACTTAGTCTGTCGAGATGCTTACGCGATAACTCTTGCGCCTGAGCTGTTTATGAGGGTTTCCTGTGTCGACAATGTGTACGATTTGGAGAGGCTCGTTGCCATCATTATACCACCAATGAATTGGTCCTGCAAATATCGCTATTACGTCTCCCCTCCTCACTCACCATCTTTTGACTTGAGTCCTCTTCTTCTTCTTCCTCTTCCTCCCGTGGGATCTCTGATCTACGCCATGAGCGCCCTCATAATGAAGAATGATCTCTAAAAGTATCTGTAGACCTTGAAAAAACAATACCCAGTTTTCCCTCACCTGCACAGATATATCTATGTTATGTAGATACAATTATAAAATGGTTTTTTTTTTAATCATGTGAAATACAAAAACATTCATTCTTCTACCTCGAGCAAGGTAAACCAACTCTGGAGCGTCAAAATATTGTGGAATTTAGATTGCGTTGCTTCCAATCATCTTTCTGTAGAAGGAAACCATTTCACACTCTATTTCCTCGTTGTCTTCTGCGGTGGACAACTCGAAGGTTCCACCTTTGTCACAGGTAGGAGCAAGAGAACCAAAGGTAGAACGTTGGGTAGTCTAGATTGAGCTTCCCCAAACTTAAAGAGACTGGCAAAGTTTGTGGAGCAAAAAAAACATTATTTTTGGTTTACGAGTATAGGACAGTCAGAGGTCGGGACTCATAATCTCAACTCTCCAATTGTATGCTTCAGTGTCTCCCTAACTTCTATTTCCTCTAGAAGATTATGCAGAGCTAAGCTGTCGACTTGGTTGTCGTGAATTTACAGGTATGTATAGCATTTTACACTTGTGTAACATTTTATATGTGGATAAAAGTTAAATGTGTAGTGCTTGTTGGATTTCCTTTTGGTTCTATAAATATAAGGGTTTAAAATTTCTCCATCCAAAATGTTGTTTGAGATTTGTAATGTATTATCTGACCGTGTGTCCTCCAGACTAAGTCTCGAATACTCAATAGATGTAACTTTAAAAAACCCAACATTTAAATGAAATCAAAACCAAAATAGTGTATACCTAAGACCACAACTTTGTTTCGACAGAGGAGCAAGAAGAAAGATCCTTGCATTTGAGTTCCAAATCTGTCAATGTTACTTATCTGTCGTGAATTGTAAACATTAGGTTGAAATAAAGAACAATATTTTTGAATTATTCCAATTTCCTTAATGAAATCCAAAGGTTGAAAGGATAAAATGTTTAACAACCGACGCTGTAATTGTTGTAGACTCCAACCCCTTCATTTTCCTATCATCCTTCTAATAATGGAAACAAGAAGTACAAATTGTCTACCAATATATCTAAACAAGGGAATCCCTCGACGAACGTTCATGAATGAGGGACTGGGAGTGCAGTGAGCTAGAAAAGAACATGATTTCAACATCCTCGTTGTCGCAAGCCTCTCAAATGTGTGTTTATGATTCGTCTTCCTTATTGACTATGGAAGACACTGGTCACCCAACTTGCAATGATATTTGTTGGAGAATTTTAAGTTCTTCCTTATAGTGGACTATAAATACTTAACCTTTTCAATAGGCCTGATAAAATTGATATATATTTGAGGGACTATACATAATATACCTAAAATTGGGGCTTTTGTTTGATCACTCCGAATTGGAGTATAAGCTCGATATACATTGAAGGGACTATCCATAATACACCTAAAATTGGGGATTTTGTTTGATCACTTTGAACTGAGCATCTAGGGAGGACATGATTCAATTCTAAAAATAACCATTGAATTTAGGGTATTACATTCTGGGTTTTTTCTTTTAGGTACGTCCAATCACACTTGACCAATAGAGCCACCATCAAGCGGAATCAATCCTCCATTCAAAGGTCCTTCCAAATTCCAATGCCTTATTTTTTCAACGACCTAACAACTGAGTATTTCATCAGCTCGAGAGAGTTGTCCCTTATCTAAGTTCAAAAAAATATATTCTCCAAGGACCAAGAGAGTAGATATTTCTTTAGATATGTATGGACTCTCTTTAGCTAAAATAATAATGATTTTGTATCCACGCATGTGTCTCCATATTTGTATGAGATCTTTCTCCATGACATGAATGGAGGAATATGTCTCAACGGTTTCTAATGTGAATCGTGTGAGGTCCATAGAGATGTGAATTATAGGTTTCCACACAATAATCGAGTGTGCAATATAATCATCTCTTGTGGGCTCTGTGAGGTTAAATAAATAGGTGTTGCTCCTAAAGCATTTAGGTGTTGACAATTATTTTCTTTTTGTTTCTGATTTACAATTAGTTTGTGTGCATCTGAAAGCCATAAACCATAATAGAACAAAAAAAGATCAAAAGCTTAAAATACTTGATATTTGTTGGAGAATTTGAAGTGTTTCCATAAAATTACTAGGATAAGATGTCAATATTGGAGAGACTTGTTTATTTATTTATTTCCAATTTCTAGGATTTATATAATTAAGGGTATAGAAGACATTTACTTTATGAGGATATCCCCTACATTAGGGAGTCCACATGGATAAGAACGTGTAATGTATGCATTGGATGTAAACCATTTCAAATCTACCTACTCACCTACTCTTGCATATGTCATGGATGGATAGATTTGTTCTTGAATAGATAGACTGAACCATTATAGGCACTACGGGCATTCCAACTCAATTTCATTACATTATAGGAACTATAGGAACTACATGCGCTGAAAGCAATATATAGGGAGAGGAGAGTTTGTTATTACATAAGTAAGATAACTTGTCTTTCATGGTGCATTTCACCTAGAGGGGTATATCTCCCTCTTACTATTGTGACTAGTCTCAATGACTATTCCTTTGGGGTACGCACTTATTGCTTCAAAATGATTTTATTTTCATTTCCAATTTCCTATAAGTTTGTGTACATTTGAAATTGACCATAAACTATAATAGACAAAAAAATTACCTTTGAATATGAAAATAATAAAAGAAATGAATTGCTTTAAAACAAAAAAATGTTTTTCTACCATAACTGAAATGATTTACATTGTTCAAAGTGATTCCTCTGTTCAATTATTGCAGTGTTCTTTAATTAAATACAGGTTGAATTTTATAAAAAAAAGATTAGATAGCAATATAAGATTAAGTTGTAGATGATTAATCTTAACGTTTTATTTATTTTTATTAGAATTATGTCTTTTAGGTTATAGTGGAGTAAATGAGATATGATAATTTAGGTTACTTTTTTACATTAAATATTTCCTAGGTTATGGCCAATAACTAATTATTAAAAATTTCTCTTAAATCATTCTTTTATATAAAAATTGTAGTATTTCTAGGTTAGAATTAGAGATTACATTTAGTTCTATATTTTATAAAAAACTAGGTTAAGTAATTCACAATTTATTCATTAAGAAAAATATTTGATATTAATAAATTTAATTTAGACTTATATTCTATTCTAATTTTTAGAATCATTTTAGCAATTTAGGGTGTTTGTTTTAATCACAACTTAGACTTCCTTATTATCTAGCTTAACATTTGTAGGGTTTGGGTTTGGTCTTAGTTATATAATGGACATTATCTATTTCCTAGTTTTCTCTTGAAATGTGTTGTTAAAGATATATTAATAAATCTTTATTTGTTACTCAACTTGACTCATTACCGATGATTACCTTGCATACCACTCCTCAAACCTACCAAACCAGAATTTAAGAGCAGAGACTGTAAATATGTTTTTTTGTCAAAATGACATTTTTGAATCATGTAAGGTTCACAAAGAGAGTACAGTATATAATAGGGCCTTGTTTTTTGTCTAACCTTTTTACATAAATTTAAGATGGAATTTTGAAAAGATAATTGTCGAAGCCCTCTCAAACTCCTTCTCGTGTGAGATCGAGATACTAGTAAGATTCACATTGAAGTTTGAAGGATACTTTTTCAATGTGTTTGAATAATAAGTATATGCATTGAGTTTTGAAAAGAGAAATGGGAATCCCTATCAATCCCTCTCATTTGACATCTAGATGTTAGTAGACTCAAGACTAAAGTTTGAAGGATAACTTTTCAAGTGTTCTAATACTTAGGTTTATTATGGTGAAGACAATGCTTAGGGATTAGGTGGAGTTTGAAATTGAATGGCTAGTTACTCACTAATTGGGTCCATATGGACAAACATATAAATTAGCTTTGTGATGGTATTTGTAACTTTTTTTGGCCGTTAATGAAAACATGGATTGGAAAAAACTTCATGTAATGTAAAATGTCATGGAAAATTTATTCTTCTATTTTTTTTTTACTTTTATGTTGTTTCTTTAAACCATTGGTTATGGTAATGATCAAGTGGTCACAACAAGGATCAACAATTTTAAATCTCATAGGGATGTACAATGTTAGAAGTATAATAGTTTTAGGAATATACCTTGGCACTCGACAAAAATCATCTTTTTAGTTTTTATTATTAATGTTAGGGATCTGATGATTGATCTCTTTTGGCCTTATAATATAGCACTTATAGTAGTGGAGCTCTTCTCAAAACAATTCTAGACACAAATAAGCTTTGGTACCTCATGAGGCTACTTTCATCCCCAATTTCATATTATGCATTGAGATAAGGTTGTTAGTAGTTCTCCACTACTCAAATCACTTTGGCATGATAGGAAAAAAACATTTCCCCTCACAAAATAAATAGGCCAAAAAAATGCAATACAAAAAACCAATACTCCTAATGGTTCTCGCTATGTTCACATTAATTAACAAAACAAGTGCACCAATCTCTTTCTAAATGGTCTTTTTTCCAATCTCATTTTTTATTACGAGTACTTTTCGTCACTCTCAACCTTTATTTTAGTCTCTCCTCCTCTAATCTAACTCTTGGACCTGATAAATCCCCCATAAAAAGAATTTGGATGTGATAAATCATCATATACATGGTTTACCTCACTAATTCTATGTAAACGTTGAATCACTTGGGATTTCCTTCTCATTATCATTTTTTTTTTCTATACGCTGTTTTTAATAAATAATGAAATTTTGTTATACACTTTGGGTTTCAAATGAAAAGAATGATTGAAGGGTTCAATTTCTTACCACCCTTCAAAGTGAAATGAACCCTGCCCTTCAAATTTGATCCCTGCCTGGGTGTACAATTGTTTCTTTTGAAATTAAGCGATGCAATGGGACTCCTTAACCGCTGTCCATCACTTCACTTCGATTTGACAGAACAAAACTGTTGGCATAATAATAAATGAAAGTACAGAGCTGGAAAACTGGAGCTAGTTTTGCTTGTTCGAAATCTTGACTCACCTGTTGAACTGAAACAAAGCTAATCACCTAATTTGAAGTGAAGGTCTAATTTCACGACCATTAGAGGGTCCCAAGCCAGCAAGCAAACAACTTCTTGCATATCGCCATAGAGTTGGCGCTATGCTACCTCCTAGGTTAACCTTGATCGCCTGTGATTGTAAATCGTGTAATTAACCATTCAAACTCAGAAGCTGAATTTTTATCAACCATTCAAACTCAGAAGCTGAATTTGTACAAACCATTCAACTCAGAATCTGATTTTTGTTTTATTTTAAATCCAGTCCTCATGCTAGAATGAATTGGCTATAGTGATCATTGAGCCGTTTTGTTTGTAGTAACTGTAATGATCTGTACGAGATATAAATCGGCCGCTAATTTCAAGCCTAATCCCGAGTCACCAAGACACAATAGTCTTCCTAATGTTTTTTCTCTGACATTCTACTCAGATCGACTGTTGACTTGTGAAATATATCCACATGGCAGGTTTGGATGTAAATTTAAAAGTCTTACAGATTCAGGCAGCCCAGCGAAGTTTTAGGAGGACATGATCCAGTGTTACCATTCGATTGACCTAAATCGCCGCTGCATTTAACAAGTTATGAAAGCATTGCCCGATGATGAGACCAGAGCGAGCATCATTATAATCGCTGTAACATTTTGAATTTAAACGATTCTCTTTCAGCTACCCATCGAGCAAGCAACAGGCGTTTAAGGCCTGGCAACAAACAGGCCAAACAGACTTCCCTACTATTCAAGCTTCAGGCCATCTGAATACGATAAGATGCCTCGTTAGGGTTTCAAAACACACTATGCCGTAGAGGATTACAAAAGATCGGCTTTTTTTTGGGCTGCGGGGTGGGGGTGTTCATTTAGGTCTGTTTTAATTGCCATTCATTCTCGGGTGGGGTATTTCATGGACGTTTGTTTTAAAACCATTTATCCATTCACTGGATAATGGTTAGCGTCATGTGTATTTTTCTTTAAAAACAATCCAAATTTATAGTATTCAGACAATAGAAGAACAAAAAGACAATGGAAGAACAAATTAATGAAGCATATTATTCATGAGAAAAAGTTGTGTTTGCTTATTCATGGACAAGAACGAAAAGACCTGGAGCTTCATTGTCGAGGATCGGACTGCGGTTACAAGATTTCACTCCACAGAAAATGCTGAAATGTAATGTAGAGTTAAGTAAAAGAGGAATTGCCCTAATAATGATCATGGCCAGGCTCCAGAACTCTATTAAGCAAATGCACCCTTCACATGGCGTGAATAGCATTAAGAAAGCACTTTTAACAGCAATAGTTCCTGAAACTTGTGGCATGCTTTTAAGGCTAACTAATCCCAATAACTCGACCGGTTCATCAGTAAATCCAATCCTGTGATGAATTATTCATTACATTAGATTTGATTACTAACAGAACAGTTACATGCATTGAATCACTAACTTGAACAATTAGCTATTCGGCTACTACATTTCAATGAGTTTGAATCCCTGAGTCCGAAAATGCTTACAATATTAGAGATCTGACGTCTCTTATTCGGGTCACATACTTCCGTCATAAATAGACTGGCCGAATGGTCTCAGGGAATTTTGCATATCGGAGAATTTTACTTCGGGATTTCCATCTACAAGCTCCTTGGAATTCAGACCCCCTTGATGACGATGCGACAAATATTCTACTAGCCGAGACGTCTGCGCTTGTTCCTCCGTTCTATTATGATGTTCAGCTGGCTCCAACAAACTGAACATCTGCTGGCCAGCTTCCAGGCTGCTAGCGCTATCACTGCTCCCAACCATCCATTGCGAGCTACCGAGCTCCCTGGAACTCATTGAGCCTGTTAGAGGCAGAAAGTTCTGAACGGAAGAGGCCGAGAAAGCTTCAACATTTGCCTTCTCATGAGATATAATAGGATGAAGGATATTGTCCATAGCTGGAGGAGGTTTATGGCTCGATCCGCCGTAATCTGATGTTGTTCTGAGCCATGGCAGGGCCAGCTCCAGCCCGCTGTAATCCTGTGCGGTTGTTTGCCTCTGATTGCACAAACTCATTCCCACAGAGGGCGACGACAGAGATAAATTCGGCACCTTGTGTCCTCCTCCATTCTGCTGCTGCACGTATTGCTGGTTCGCTACAGGAACCTTCTGAGAATTGGGTCAGGAACCTTATTGGGTTAGGTAGCATTTGTGGCATGCAGCATTTATTATTATGATGTCATGTTGCCACATGTCAACTCAAATCCAGATACCAAATTCCAAAGTTTACATCATTTTCTATCCACCAATCAGCTGTTTACAAAAATAGTTTTTAACAAAATTTAAAAAAATATTTTACAAATCCCTAAGTCATACTTTGCAAAACAGATTTTAATTTTTTAAACCTGCCTCAAAAGACACCAACTAATACAAAAGTTAAAAGAGTTTGACTTGCAATGGATTACAATATACTGCTGAACATTTTTAAGTCTTAAATATATTTACAATTTCTTCTAATGACCTAAAAATAATTATGTATACAAAAGGAAAAAGGAAAAACACATTATAAATTAACTTTTTACTATTATATTATAATAATAAAAAAGTTAGTATGAGGTATTTTTAAAGTAAACTAAATATCATCTTTCTTAAAAATTGATAAACTAAAGTTAGTTTTAGTAAACCTTAATTATCATCATCATCAATATAATATAAGTATTGCATTTTACAAATTTTATTTATTTATTAATTTTAAATAAATAAATATTTTAAAAAATACTATTAATTTTTAATTAAAAAATGAATATAAATATGTTATATATTATATGAATATTTAATATAGTTTGAATTTAATTTTAATAAATATTGAAAAAAAATTAAAAAATTAAAATATAAAAAAATTATATATATTTTTAATGAAAAATATATATTAAAATTTTTTAACCAAGTACATATCTAAATGAGAGCATTCGCTCTCTACATGGAGGGGACTCCCTGCAAGAAATCAGACTTCTGGAAAGGAAACACATCACACTAACTTCTGGAATTGAGAGGCTATCATTCCTAAAAAGATGTAGAATAGGTGGCATCATACCGACATTCACTCAAATCAAACACGATCTCAGAAACAAGCTCGTTGATATTTTATGGCGCTCCAACATGGAATTGGTTAGAAAATAAATAACACATGTAAGAAAGCAGCTCAATATCTTGTCGAGAGGATGCGATCTCTATTTAAATATCGCTGGAAACATATGCCATGACCTATGGATGAGATTTACAGCAAATCTATCAGCAAGGGTTGATAAATATGGGAAGAGATGAAATCAAAACATGATAAAACATGATAAGAAATATGGTGATCTAATGAAGAAACAAGTGCAAATAAAGGGTAATCGCAATCCAAAGAAAAGCATGGTAAACTTATCAAGCGTTAAGTTAAATGATGATGAATGCAACATCTTAGAAAAGGGTATAAACTTCGTTGTAGTGCGAAATCATTTGTGTAGTTGAGGATGTAGTAACAACATTGCCAAAAAATAAAGCCAACGAGGTAAGACAAGACTTCATAGTCGTATTAAGAAGGGTGACACCTCCAAAACATAACATCAGTAAAAACGAGACCGTGGATTTGAAAAAACTAAAAACAAACAATAAAATAATGGTAATGAAGGAAGATAAGGGAAACACAACAATACTAATGGATACTTGTGATTACCTATTAATGAAGGAAGATAAGGGGAACACAACAATACTAATGGATACTTGTGATTACCTTGCCAAAATGGAAGAACATTTGATGTTGGGGGGCAGCTACAAAAATTTGAACAAAGATCCAAGCACAAGGATTATAAAGGAGGTTAAAAAATCCATTGATGACTCAGCGCTAAATGAAGAACAAAAAAGAAAGATAACCACAAATAATCCGATCATCCCAAGTATATAGGACCTACCTAAAATACATAAGGATGGGATTCCTTTGAGGCATAGCACAAACACCATTAGATCGGCAACATACCAATTAGAAAAATTCCTAACGAAAACCCTCACTGGCCATTAGTCGGCCATGCCTTCTCAATCATCAAGGATTCATAACACTTCGTCAATGGTATTAAAAACCTAAGATTGGATGAAAACGACGTATTGCTAAGATTTGATGTCATCTCTCTTTATACCAAAGTTCCATTCAAAGATGTGATTAGGGTTATAAGAGAAATTACAAGTCTGGAAATAGCAAAACTTGTTGAGAGTTGCTTAAAATCAACCTATTTCTCTTTTCAAGGGGACTCTATATGAGCAAATTGATGGTGTTGCCATGGGATCCCCACTCTCTCAATAGTGGCCAATCTATACAGGGAATACCTTGAGAAAAAGGATATTGACTCCTCCCGCCTAAAACCTAGAGACTAGAAGAGATTCATGGATGATACCAATATCATATGGCCACATGGAAGAGAAAGTCTAGACAAGTTCCTCGAACACTTAAATAATCAGTTAGATCGCATTAAGTTCACTATGGAGATCTAAGAGAACAATAGACTTCCCTTCCTTGACGTCTTGATAACAAAAAGGCAAATGGCTCTCTTTCACACTAGGTATACCGAAAGAAAACCAATACTGATAGATACTTGCACGCTAAATCTCATCATCACCCATCACAAAAGATTGGCATCCTTAACACTCTTTCTACAAGATCAGTAAGAATTTCTAATGCAGAGCATCTCAAAGAAGAGTTGTCACGTCTCTCGAGGGTATTACAAGAGAATGGTTATGAACAAAAATACATAAAGAGATCTTTCTTAAAAGCACAAAAACCGATGGTTAAGAACCGAAGGGATCACACAAGAAAAAAAATTCTCCCTTACATTCAAGGGACAACTGATAAAATAGCAAAAATCCTCAAACAAAAGCAAATCAAAACCTCCTTCTCCCCTTTGAATTCCTTGAGAAATTTCTTGATAAATCAAAGGATCCCATCGATCCCAGGTTAAAAAAGGGCATCTACTCGATTCCTTGCTCGTGTGGTGAAATATACATCAGGGAAACCAACCTGCAATAAAAATCAAAATTAAAGAGCATTGTGCTAACATAAGGCATGAAAGAATAGAAAAGTCATCAATTGTCAAACCTTCTTAGAAAACCAATCATTACATCTGCATAGAGGATACAAAAGTCATTGCAATTGAATAAAATTACAATAAAAGACGCACTTGAGAAGCAATAGAAATAGAGAAACATTAAAAAAATTTCAACATAGATGATGAACTTATGTTGAGCGAAACCTCGAAACTTGTGATACAACAAGCAATAATTAAAACAATCTAAGAAAAAATCTAAGCCAACTTGATGAATATTAAATAATGTTTTCCTCAATTTACTATTTATAAAAGAAAATAGCCTCACATTCCATTGAGATATCCTTTCTCCTAGAAACGGGCTCAGCTACGAAGTCTGATATGTGCGTTGATATGTTTCCTCATCTTCAAAATAAATACATATTTATTTAGTCTTAGTTTAATATATTAAAAACTATCTATTTTAAATTTAAGATATATACATTTATTTATTTTTTGAATCCAAATTAAATTCTTATCCATCAAAATACAACATACATATTGACTTTAGCAACATTAACAATGACTTTTATATATATATATATATATATATATATATATATATATATAATAAAGTACATATTTATTTAGTCTTCATTTAATCTATTAAAAAATATCTATTTTAAATTTAAGATATATACATTTATTTATTTTTTAAATTCAAATTAAATTCTTATCCATCAAAATACAACCTACGTATTGACTTTAACAACATTAACAAAATATATATATTAAAAGTCGAAAAATAAATTTAAATCAAAATACAACCTACATATTGATTTTCACAACATGAACATGAAGAGTGGTTTAAAAAAAAAATTATTTTAAAAGCCAAAAAATAAATATCAACAAATGAACCTTTAAAGTACTTCCAAAAGGGTATGACTTATTCTTGTTGAGTGTAATTTTTCCAAAATACAACCTACATATTGACTTTAACAGCATTAAAGTACATTTTGATTGTTAAAAAAAATAAATATCAACAAATAAACCTTTAAAGTACTTCCAAAACGATATTATCTATATATATTCTTTTAATATTTTTATAATAGAATAAAAAGATTATTTTGAAAGTTGATATACTTAGTTATATTTTTTATTAATGTGTACTAGCACAATTATTTAATGTGTAGTTGATGAATATCTATAAATCACAAGTTAAGTGCTTTGAATAATTTAAATATGTTATTTGTTTTCTTTTTCTTTTATTTAAATGAGTTATTTATTAAGAAATCATTTATTTATGCATAGCTACCAAACTACCAGTTACAACTACCATATAATTATAGTGGATAATACACTTATCTCATCCTTGTGCAATCTAAGAAAAGCATAAAAGCTAGTACATCCCATATTCTAAGATATAAACACCTATTTGTGTAAGAAAAGCAACTTATTCAAAATTAAATTTTTGTTTTCAAATATATTTTTTATAAGAAACTTTAAAATTTGTTTTTGTTTTTTTGGTTTAATTTACTCACTCCATCAAGAAATCCTCAAATATTCATTTCAAGTACCATTTCAAAAAATTAGTATATTTGTTATCTTATATAATATCATACCATATTTTTGTGAGCATTCTACAACCTAGAAGGAGGATGTGTAACTCCTTCCGTGCTTATAATTTACTCAAATAAAAAATAAAAATAAAAATAAAAAAATTGGCCACCTTGATAAAAATAAATAAATATCAAAACATATAAAAAAATAGAGCCAATTATCAATTCATATACGAAGCCTCTCGAGGTTCACATTTCCTCAAGAGACTTAAGCTTTCATTTTAAATAACTAAATCACATAATTTTTTTCTTAAAAAAAACTGCATACACTTTTTTTCTGATAATTTTTTTTCTTTATGATTAATGTGATAATTTCGGTTAACCCAAATTAAAAATGTGTAACTCCTTCTTGGCTTGCTCAAATAAAAATAAAAGATAAAAGAAAATAATTTGAATCTACCAAAAAATTGGTCGATTGATAAAAATCAAATAAATATCAAAACATAATAAAAAATAGAGTCAATTATAAATCCATATATGAAGCCAATTAAGGTTGACATTTCTCAACATGCTTAAGCTTTCATTTTAAAACTAACTAAATCACATAAAAAAATTCTTTAAAAAATTGCATTACTTTTTTTCTTATAAAGAAATTTCATGGTATTAAACACAATTAGTATTATCTTTTTCTTCATGATTAATGTGATAATTTCGTTAACTGAAATTAAAAATGAAATATTAACCCCAACTAAATTTGTATTATTAAAATTACAATCTATGCATTGATGTTTTTATTAATTATTTGGCAAAAAGAAATTTGCATCAACCACAATCTTTGTTTTAACTTTCTTTTAAAACATTAAACTCTTAGAGTGTCAAGTTAAAAAAATTAATATTAAAACAAAATATTAAATTATCAAGTATGGTTAGATAGTAAACAAACTATGGTTTGATAATATTTGTTTTAAGGAAGACAATATTTGTTTTTAATTCTATTATTAATTCTATTCGTGCTATCCTTGAATTTAAACACCGTGTTATGTTTCATGTATAAATTTCTTTGCTTTGGAAAAATTTGATGTTGTTTTAAGACATTGTTGTGTGTCTTTACGTAGTTGTTATGTTACCACTTTCTTTTCTCATAATTATATACAATTAATAAAGTTATGATCTTTCTCATCATTATTTATCATTAATAAGGTTACGCTCTTATATGTATAGGTAAAATTTCTAGAGATTGTCATTTTCACATTATAGCATTTTAAAAACTAACATGGTATTAAAAATACCATTTTAAAGCTAAATAAATTAAAAAAATCAACTCCTTTAGGTTAAATTTGATAACCAGATTCTAACTAAATCACATTAATCATTGTTTTGAATCTTTTCAAACTTTTCAAAATATATTTAAGAGATAGTAGTATTGTGGTGATTTTCAAACTTTTAAAAATATTTTTCGATTTTAAAATATTGACTTTTTATTGTAAATCATGCGCAATAATTAATATGCTTCACCCTAGAGTTCTCAAATTTCACATTTCAAGGCACTCTATCACACTAACTACTCAACCTTTTATCATTCACTTATCACCATCATATACAAAAATACTGAAATCTTGTCTAAATCCTTTCTCTTAAATCCCTTGTAATAACTGCTTAATATTTAAAACCATAAATATTAAAGCATTCAAATATTATAACCAAATTCAAACATTACTATCATGTTGAAACAAGTTAGGGTTATTTAAAACGGTTTAAACATAAAAAAGTGCAAATAATATATCAGTTCTCCATTTGTTGCAGTGAAAAATATAGCAACCAACTATGTAATGCAAACCTGCAAATAATATATTAGTTGTTCATTTGTTGCAGTGAAAAACATATCAACCAACTATGTAATGCAAATAATACTTGAGCTATCTAGATAATTGATAATTAATGATATCATACAAATATTACCTGCTTATATTATCATTTTCAGTGGATGCACAGAATACAACAATATGGATTAATAAATGGGGGATACAGATAATTAATGACCTAGTACAAACATTGTTAAGAATTGTAATCTGAACGGACCACTATCAATACTACATTAATTAGATAATTAGTTGAGTTAGTCAAATTACGTAGAATTAGTGACCCATAGTATTTAATGACCCATGGTATTTACCTATGTTTTCTCTATTATGTAGTCTTATAAATACTGCTGCTTAATATTGAGAAGGAAATTTTAGTGCCTAGGCCATCAATTTGGCCATTATTTGTTTTGTCATTTTTCGCTTCTCTTTTAGTCTTTTGTACTCTTTAACATGGTATCAGTGTATGGCCTAATCCTTGTCTGGGTAATCCTTTTCACAAAGTGGAAAGCACACTCACACATAGATCCGATCTTACTAGAGGTTGTGATCGAGACAAAAATATTGAAATCTAGAAGAAAATAAAAAATGGAGTTACCAGAAGCACTACCAAAAGATATTGAAGAGGTAAGAAATATCTTAACACTAGAAGGCTTATCGATGAACTTTCATGGAGATGAGTATGATGTATGGGTCGTCAGAGTAAGTAATTTGTTGAAATTACAATATATGTGACATTTCATAGTTGAAGAAGATCCTAGAGATCCAGATTCATTTAAGGCTTTGACTGAGTTCGAAAAACAAAGAAGGAAAGTTATTGCCTTATGTCTCATACAAGACATTATAGATTATTCACAATTTCATTATATTTTATAAGCTTATACTCCAAAAAGAGCACAACATATACTAAAAGAAGTATTTAGTGATGAACCAATTGTACAAGAAATTGACTTTACAAGTCACATAAAGCACGAGGAATCCCATGGTGAAGTGGAAGACAGTCAAGAAGAATGTGTTCATGAGGAAGCAATGTTGATCCAGTAATGTTTGTTGACAATAGTAAAATCAAACCTTTCACTGTTGAGTGATAGCTAATGATGTGAATGATAGTCTCTCTGAGCAAGATACAGTTGATAGCAACATAGAAGCTGCAATAGTTGTTGAGAATGAGAAACAAACAATTGATAGGAGCACAAAAGAAACAACAATAGACAGTCCACCAAAAAACCATAAAACCAGAAGTTTGAGGAAGATCTATGAGGAGACTCCTGTTAGTGATGAGAATCTATAGTATGATTTTTTTTCTTCTCAGCCCACAATTTTTTAAGATGCAATGAATGATGCGTAGTGGGTATAATCAAATGAATACTTCAATAAGAATAAAAAAGTAACTGCCATTGATGAGGAATACGAAGATGTGAATGCTATCTAGGAAGAGCTGAAATATATTCATATTTTTTCTGACAAAATTTTTCAATGTGCAAGTAAAGATAACAACAAAAAAAATCATGTTGAAACAGAATAAGAAGACTTTCACTATGCTCCAAAAGCTGAGAAGACCCTGAATAACAACTACTTAGCATCAAGATCCAGAAGACAAAGAAGAAGAAGTCCAAGTACACTTCAAGAAAGAAAGTGAAGCTGAATTTTTTGAATGAAATGTAAGGCTAGCTTAGACATAGACCAGAAGACATCTTTTTGCTTTGATAGTGTTGAAAGTATTGTCCTAGTTGAGATTAAGGGGGGGGTGTTAAGAATCGTAATCTCAACATACCACTATCAATACTGCATTAATTGGTTAGTTAGTTGAGTAGTTGAGTTGGGCACATTACGTAGAATTAGTGACCCATAGTCTTTGATGACCCATGGTATTTACCTATTGTTTTTTTGTTACGTATTCGTATAAATAATGCTTCTTAATATTGAGAAGGCAATTTCATTTCCCAAGCAATCAATCTTCCCATTGTGTGTTCAGCCATTTTCTACTTCTCTTTTAGTCTTTTGTAATCCTTAACAAACATTACCTTCCCTAACGATCATTACAAAAATATTATCATTTATGATGCTTCCAAAGACTACAAGAATATGCATAAATACATGTGTCATCCACTGCAACAATTAATTTGTGGGGATATGGAACAAATTTGCGCAGGTAAAAAATTGATCCGCATAGGTAATAAAAGTATTAATAGAGTGCCTTAACAATATGATATTAATTACCACACATATAACCTGCACAATAAAATATATGAAGCAATACCCCTTCACGTATCATCCATGGTAGTGTCCAATAATGTGCAGGGATACCCCCTAACATGATAATCCATGGAAACCTATCTTTCAACTACATATATTATGTCAAAAACATGATTTTAACGACAAAATCGGTGAGTATGGGATTCCATAGAGGGAAAAGGTTTTGCATCTTGAGAAATTTGATCCCTCTTAGCCCTTGGTAGAGCCACCTTTAGGATGAATCTATGATCGTATTTATACATTGAAGTCTATATCTAGATTCTTTATAGTGGAAGAATCAAGGTTTTTTTATGCGAAAATTTTAACAAAGAAAGTTCCACAAAATATTAAATTAAGCCTCGTCAAATTTAAGTGATCTTTCATATCATAGTGATTATTATTATACCGGCCGAGTGCTGAGAGCCATTGCATATTGTTTTTGAATAAAAAAATTATCGCATTTTCTTTCATTCTTATATTAGAAATTCAATTTAATTATTTTTCTTAGATATTTTAATTCATTTCTTTAACATGCTATTGGATAATTACTTGGAGGTCTTCTTGCTCAGTTGACGGTATTTTCATCTTGGGTTTGAGGAGATATTTAATATTGAATGTTTTGTATATTGAATTAATCCGCATCACAGCAGCTTTCACTCAAATTGATGCACTGATTTTCTATACAACTGTTATAATGAAGATTGTAGATTGAATTAACCTGCACCACATAGCCTTTCAATCAAATCGGTGCAAATTATCAAATCCACTGCCTTTGACAAAGAGAGGTGATTATATTCTTTTCCTTCAATCAAAACACAGAATCCTTGGGCTATTTCCGTAAATTAGTCAATAGTTGAAGCAAATCAGAATCACACTAAAACAAAAGTATTGGAATATTTCTAGAAATCAATTAACGGTTGAAGAAAATCAGAATCATACTGAAACAATTATTGTAGTGGCCCTGAGAAACTAAAATAATTCAGGATCTTACCTTGTTCTAGATTGAAAGTGCACAGATGGAGATCACATTCCCTATAAGTACGGTTGCATCGATGTGGCATCTGTATCTATTATGACATTAGAACATCCAGAGCTCAGTTCTTTATTAAATTAATCACATAGAACGTTGTTATTCTGAGAATTAGAACACTCTTTTTCAAGAGATTCTATCACAATAGGAAAACATAATATCCAAATATAGAAACAAACTCTATTATGATCTCATTAAAATAAAAAATATATATTTACTTACAGTCGTTGATGAGACCAGGGTCCCCATTTTCTGGAGTGATGATAGGACCAACAATGGGGAAGGAAAGGATGATACTGGTAATACTAGAATCTCAGAATTGTCCACTTAATTCTTCTTAGATTTAGAATTGTCCACTGGTAATACTTATTTCTTCTTAGATTCATAATTTTCCACTTAATATTCTCTTAGGAATATCATGGCCACTCCATATTTTTTTATCCCATGTTGGACATTCTTCCTATCACTATCGTCTCATTATCTGTTTGATCATATGTTGCACTTATTCTTTTTCCCATCAAATAACACTCAAATACTTAGTAGTGTTATTACTCGATATATTTTTCACCTCTTTAGTTGCTTCATGACTATGTACCTTCCATATCATAATTAACTCGTTGCATGGTAGACTTTCTGATTGACTCATTTTTCTACATCTTCCAATGCTCAATCCCTAGCAAAATAAAAATCAACTCAATTTTGTATGCTTCAATCCTAATGTATGTGTTGATGCTCTTAAAACTGATCTAATAGTACCTAATCCCCATTATGCTATTAGATCTAGTTTTGTTTTATGGTCCTTTTTAAATATTGAATGTTACAACAAACCAAACATAATATCCCATACCTAGATGAACAATTTATAGAAACATATAATATCTAGTCTTATAATGCTTCTCCAATTGTTCGTGGATCCAATACTTCAGAATTATTCAAAGCTAACTACATGGTAGAAGAAGGCCTACCTTGGACCTCTTTCCCCATCCTCCGACTCTCTTCACTTTGGGATGCACTTATAAATTGAGCTATGCTCCATAGGTTTCTCAAGGATTTTTTTTGCCACCATTTACAATACCTGCAAAGCCCAAAAATATTATTAAAATAAATTGAAAATGAGTTTTTCATTTCTTGCTTTCATGTTTGAAAATACTTTGATCTGTGACCAAAAAAAATAATGATGTTAGCAGGATAATCAATATATTTTATAGCAATTAGAATCTAAATGATGTAGTGATATGATACCTTGGGAGACGATGCCAAGGATTCTTGCATGCTTGTGCATATGAAGCACTCTTCAAGCAACCCATAGAAAATCGAGTTAATAACCTAGAAAGAAAAGAAGAAACCATGATTACCAACTGATGTTGTATGAATTCTAAATGAGAATACTAAGAAACCCTGAAAATCAAATGTCAAGCTAACAAAAAATATTATAAGAGAAAAAGCAAGTCAATGGTTAGTAAAGACTTCACTAAAAATTGAAATAAACTAATTTTTTTAGGAATTTCTTTCATTGTTTTCCAAACACTTAACATTGGACACTTAATTTTGGGATAACAATAAATAAAATCTTACTAAAAGACAATTTTTCCAACTAAATCTACTTGAACGATTTAACATTGAAAGTATAATGTGTATCTAAACTAAGCATGCATGTAAATAGATATTCTTATGATTTAAACAAAATTTATAGATCTAAGTCTAGCATGCAACAAGTAACAAGAGAGATTTTGATATAAAAGGAATAGACTAAGTGCAACAAGTAACAAGAGAGAATTTGATATAAAAGGAAGAGATAAAGTGAGTTTGAGAAGAGGAAAATACTTGGGCTATGGGGCCCATTGGTATTATGCTAAGGGGCTATGTTCCTTAAAGCTTATGATTTTGTAGAATGTTTCTCAAGGATGACCTAACTTTTT
Source organism: Pseudotsuga menziesii (assembly GCA_001517045.1). Taxonomy (NCBI): domain Eukaryota; kingdom Viridiplantae; phylum Streptophyta; class Pinopsida; order Pinales; family Pinaceae; genus Pseudotsuga; species Pseudotsuga menziesii. The sequence goes on from LPNX011072060.1 coordinate 93,345, forward strand.
CTTAAAATATGAGGTACATGCAAAAGCTAAAATACTTGAAAAACAAGTTTTTTTAATCCCTTGTCCTATTAAAAAATGATGATCCCTATAAAAGAGATTCAAATAGCATGTTAGTTCAACTGAAAGAGCATGCAAATTTTAAACTTTAATGCAAGAAAAAAATATAATATTAGAAGTTAAATAAGTGGTATACACTTTTTGCCTGTTTTTTTGGATAAAAAACTGCAAAATTTATGTTTTCAACTTAAACCCTTTTAAACTTATGTGCCCCTTAGGAATTTCACCTTGACGTATACACAAGAGGTTTAGAGAATTCCATTAGCTTCATACTCATATTTTTTTGAATTTTTGTATGCACATATAGTAGGACAAATTTGATGGGCACCAATGAATTTACTTTAAATTTTTAGGTTTGGATAATGAGCAACCTATGTGTCCTTCATTTCTTTTAGAGATGGTTGTTCATTTTACAGAAACCAAATGTACGTTCATAATCTACATAGATTGTACTTTGCAATGGACTATATGTTGAGGATTTTCAGACCTAAACCGTGCTAATTTTTATTATTTTTCAAAATAACATATGTTTAAAAAACGGTGCCTTATTGACACAGGTTTGTGTCCTCCTTTCAAATACAACTTTTATCATACAAAAAAAAACTACCCTTTTGAAGAGGAATGTGCAAGGAACATCCCTGCGAGTTTTTATATTTTTTGTTTTTTCATTGTGATGATCGTGAATTTTTCAGTGTGACTGGTTCTCAAAAAGTTGTATAGCAACTTTGCGTTTTAGTGGGCGGTATCACCCTTTCAAATACCAAATGAATAAGACTTAATTCAAACACCTAGCAAACATTCACCTCATATATAAAGAGTCAACAATTACCATCCACACATTTACACATAGCACTAATATTCACTCCAAAGTTTTTCTATTATTCCAACAATGATATTACAACAACAGAACTTCCTCAAGGCACAAACAACTCCTAAATAAAGAGGAGAGGCCCCTTTAAATAGTAAGAGAGGAAACGAATGCACCCTCCTTTAGTGAATCATGCACACTTCATGAGAGAATAACACATATGAACCACTCCAAAAACTTAAGTAGGTCTCCAATCCTTCAACGTTCCACATATCCATGAGAACTAGGGAAAAATTAAGAGTGGACTAGGCTTAACTAGGCGTCAAATGTGCCACCTTTGGGATGATATCAAGAAGATCTATTCAAATCCGCATGCATGCATTCACATGAGGATAAATTTGCGCCACCACTCCATGATGACTTGAGAAAATTTTGGAGTTTCCATTGTTAACTATCTGTTACCACCTAAGTTGTACTTAGTGGTTTTTATCAAGTGAGCCCGGTGAACCGGACAGGGCTAACTTGTTCGGACTTCAAAAATACCTTTGGAAGTACTTCTGGGAAGTACTTGTTGTACTATATCACATGTTCATACCCCATGAGGGAATTGTAATAAATGTTCTAGCATGATAGTGTCTGTAAAAGACTCGGTCTCTTAGACTTTATTTGTCAATCCGATCAGCCCAGGGTGTTTTTTCCCTTGGTTATTATTGGTTGTTGAACAAACAACTGATAATTTCTGAGTTTTTCACTCCATACCTCCAAAGTTGGGGTGGTCGGCTTGGCATTTAGGCCTATTGAGGTTATTAGATTCTATGTGTCAATGTATAAACATGCTAGACATCATTTTTGAGTCATATGAACATGTCTAACTCCCCCTAGGTGTTTTTCAATTTTTCAATTTTTTAGTGTTTTCAGTGTTTTTTATTAAAATTTAATTTTTCCAAAACTTAGGCTATTTTTTAATAGTTTAATTGGAA
>LPNX011072067.1:0-15946 GCA_001517045.1 Pseudotsuga menziesii
TTTTTCACAAACAACTGGTCGATAAATTCACATTAACATCATGTTGACTGCTACATTATAGAATAAGGTCATGGACATATTATATATTTAACTATCAAAATCTTTATTTGATTGAACTTCTGTTTAGCTTTATATCTAAACCGAAAGTGGCACAATCAATGCTAGACCAAGGGATTTGAACTATATCCAAGAGATCATCAAACTCAGAATGGGGGAGACATGAATAAGAAATTCAACATCTAGTATTGCATTAGATCTATAATTAATATTAATTATAACATGGAATAGCAAAATATAGACAACTATAGTTTTATCCTGAAAGAGACAGAGTAGATGGGGTGAATATAAAGCATCGTTTCCAATGAGGATTTCAAGTTAAATTTTCAGTTAATATGAACTAACTGGATTCGACAATGCACAACTTCTACATGCATCATAACAGTACATAGATCAAGTTTTTGGTCTTTGACCTTTTCATCATTGCACAATTTATAGTTTCTTATGTTTCACGTGAGATTTTGATTGCAGTGAAAGTGGCTGTGATGTAGAGCATATGTGCTAGTTATCTGTTTGCTAATGATCATTATGCTCTCCCATCTGATCTCTTTGTAAAATTACAATAGCTAACTTAGATTTAAGTCAATTTCCATCTCTGTAATTTGTTCTTGATGAATTAGATTATTTCCACATTATGTTTACATTGCATTATATTACGATATGAAACCATTTAATTGGACAATTAGAAATGAACCCTGCAAAGTCCATCCACTTATTTTCCGATCTATCATTAGAGGAAATTTCAACTCAAAATGGGCCTTTTAACTTTTATTTAAATTCCATGTCATCATGTGTTAGCCAATGAAATTGCTTTAAATTTGAAATATCGTATAGGTCTCAAACACTTTTTTAATATAAATTTGGGGATAGGTATCATAAAAAAACTACTTTTTTTGTTTGTATTTTTGACATATCTCCTTGTGTTTTTACTCAAATTTTGATCGGGAGAGATCGTTGGAGGAAGAATTAAATTCCGCATCCAACGAGTACCCATTCAGCATACTTTTGACAGACCCCGCTACACCAAAAACAAGAAATACCTGAAAAAATGGAATGATGACATCACTATTCCATTTTTTCAGGTATTTCTTGTTTTTGGGGTAGCGGGGTCTGTCAAAAGTATGCCGAGTGGGTACTCGTTGGATTCGGAATTTAATTCTGCATCCAACTAGCTCTCCTGATCGAAATTTGAGTAAAAACACGGGGAGATATGTCAAAAATACAAACAAAAAAGTAGTTTTTTTCTTTTCTTCCTCCAAAATTAATAAATATTATTTTATTATTTTAACTATGATTTTATTAATTCATTTTAGGAGGCCCATTTTGAGTTGAAATTTCCTCTAATGAGAGCTGGATATTAAATAATTTGATCTGGGACTCCCCTATTGTGATGCTACATGTGTCAAGGTTGCAGTTGAGAGTGTAGAGGCCACATTGAAGCCTATATTTCTCCCTTCCCCTCCCAAGATTTTGATTAGTGGGAAAATATAATTTAGTTTTCATAATGAACCTCAACCTTCAGAGATCTGGAATTTTAAACCTGACGAGGACAAGGTTACAGATTAGAGTGCAGAAGCCACATTGAAGAAATCCTATATTTCTCCCTACCTCCGCCGATATTTTGACTAGTGAGCAAATATAATTTGGTTTTTAATAGTGAAACTGAACCACTAAATTCAGAAATCCCGGGATTTCAAATCTGAAAAAGACGTTATTATTAAAAGTTTAACTAGTTTTTTGGGATAGAAAAGATGTGTACTGGAACCAATTGGGCCTATTTTGTTAAATGCAAATAATTGAAGGCAATTGGATATTTTGGGATGGATCATGGTATGACCAGAGTCTTTGCTACATTGTTTGACAAGGACACTGAAATGATTCAACTAGTAATTCAAAGTTTTTGGATGGTACATCGAGGATCTTTGCTACATCTTAATGATTCAACAACACATCCAATTCCTAGTCAAATGACAATTGGCTGCTACAGAATCCTTACAGTACGCCACTTATCACATAAAAATGATAACCCCAAAGGAAGCACGTGCATTCATAACCTTAATTTTTTACAATTGAGCTGTCACTCAAAAAATCACATAAACATGAGCATAAGCAAGGCCGTGAAATGACAATGATTTACGAAAAGAGAGGGCAACAAAATTTCCAGAAGAAATTAGAAAGAAATGCTTACTTTGAATTAGGAGCCCAGAGTTTGCATTAACCGATTTCACGTTGCTTGCTTGATATCTTTAGATGAGCAGGAGCATCCTCCATGTGGCGAATCAATGAGCAGGGGATGTTTATCAAGCTCCTACTGCTCTTCCAATAGAGACATAACCATAGGGCCACATACAACACAGACACAGAGATATACCCATATACAGAACACAACTTCACACAATACAGAGACATACCCACTTACAGCAACCAACTTCTACAGTGTAGAGACATACCCGCACACAGCGCAGAGATACAGAGGAGCATACAGAGAATTAAAGTACACAGGGATATAGAGAAGCATACAACTGAGTAATATAGAGGAGGAAGAGGAGAAAAAGGTGAATTGAAATAATAAAGATAGAAATACAGAGAGAAGCATACATACCCATAAACACAGATACAAAGAAGAATATAGAAATGCAGAAAAGCATACAAAAAAGATTTTCTTCTCACTATAACCCTAAACCCTTAAATTCGATGGCAAAGCAAATAGAAATCTCAATTTTCTAGTGATCAGTTAGAGGCTGCGGGTCTCGTTCCCATCATAAGTCATTTTGTACTGCTTCCCAAAATTCTTCTTACAGTTCAACCTAGAAAACACAGTAATACAAAGAAAGAGCAGGAAGTGGTGAATATCAGTAAAAGGCACAGATATTTAAAGAAATTTGTGTAATATTGTGTTGTTTAGCAAAGCAAAACTACATGAGCTTAATTTGAAAGAGCAAATAGAACAGAAAAGATTAAACAAAATAGAAAAGCATGAGAGCAGAGAAAACAGAAAACCTTAAAGTTGATGGAAAAGTAAATAGAAACCTACACCTCAAAATCCAAAGACAAAAACCTTGAGATATGCATGTTGGGAGTCATCTTTTAGAGTCTTGCTCAATTTCTTTAATGTTTTGCCCTGTATTTCCTTCTAAGAGAAGAGAGGATTTTCTGATTTCATGTCTTGCTCTGCATTTCAACATTCCTTATGGGAGAAGTCGATTAATCCAAACTGGGCACTCATCCGATTAGCAATTCTCTTGGTACTACTGCAACTCAAAGGGTACGGCTCAATGGAAGGATGAGTGATCAACCTGCTACTGCTACGGCAGCGGCTCATGTGGCTTCCATAACATCTTCCGCTCCATAATATCCTCTGCTCTCTCATAGTATAATATTTTTTTTATGCAAAAACATTTTATTTTGTTTAGTGGGAAAAAAATATTTAATATTTTTATGAAAAAAAATATGTAATATTTAAATATATGTATGATTTATCTTGTAATTTTTAGCTATTTTCGAGATATTGTAGTCTTTTTTCAAAAATTTGAGACCATTATGATTAGGAAATTTATATTCTAGTTAGTTTGACTTACAAAAAAATCATATCATTATTTTAGACCACTATATAATAACAAAGTCAACTATATCATTATCTAACTAGCCTTGCATTACATTAAAAACAAATCATAATAAAGATTTGAGAGCTTTGTAGGAAAGAATAGAGTCCCCTACTTTGAATTTTGAATCCTTAATGAAGATAGTTTATTAGACATTTATTAGGTCTTGAGTCCTTTTTGGATAAACTATATCCATATTTTGATTTATCTTTTAGGAATATCAAATATAAAGATTTTTTCTTTAAAAAAATATTAGTGTCTGAATTCTTTCTCTTCCATGGTACTCTCCTACATTAAAATATCTCTTTAGAATGAAATCTCTTCCACCATTTATGCTAGGGTTCAAAGGATGGACCAACAGGAAAGGAATCAAAACATTATGGGATATTTCTAACTCGGAAAACGAACCTCCATACAGATGGGATGGATGGACCATACCGGAATTCCCAGCTGAAATTGAAGGAGAAAAAAAGCAGTTCTTAGATTATTTATCAGGCTCTGCGCTTGTGTCCAGAAGAAAGAGGGATAAGCATGGTTGCGGAAGCTGCATGGGTCTGTACACCACTGATCAAGGCTATAATGTATTTTCATCCATTCCTAGCGCATCCATCAACCCACAAATCTGGAAAAAGTTGTGGAAAACAATCACGTTGCTGAAAATTGACATTTTCTGCTGGACGTTGGTGCATGGGAAGATTTTAATAGGCAAACATTTAGAAAAGAGAGGGATAGAGGGGCCATTCATATGCCCTTTGTGTTGTGAAAATAATGAAACAATTGTGTGTAATTATCCCAAAACAGTGTGGAGTATGTTAACAGAACCGTGGTTTGGCAAGGTTGAGATTCCAAGCAACGTGCAGCAATGCTTTACCAATTGGGAAAATCCATTCAAGGGAGATCTAAATAATAAAAAAGGAGCGAAAGATTGTTGGATGAAGCTCCCAAAGATCATATGCTGGCATATTTGGATTGAGCGTAATCTAAGAACGTTTCAGAATAAAGCACACCTTCCAGACAAGATCGTAGCTAAAATGCAGGATCTCATGCGAGAGATTATTAAGACTAAGGCGGTTCCAAAAAATAAAACTAATTTGGCGGCCAATGAAATTATTTGGATGCAAACCTTCATATTTTCATAAATAGGCACAGGTGTGGTCATGAGGAAGATGGAAAGCTAGGAAATAAGGTTAGATAAGGTCTAATTTGGAAGCTGGATGAAAGAGAGAAGAATAGACAAACTGTTCTTTGGTGGTGCATCAAAGGGGAACCCATGGATGGCGGGAGGAGGTGGAGTAATCATCAATCCTGAAGGGAAAATAGAAATGGAATATTTCTGGAACATAGAAAATGATTCAAATAATATGGCTGAAGCTTATGGGCTTTGGCAAGGAATTAAGCAACTGGAAAAAAAGGGAGTTGAGGAAGCCATTGTTTTTGGAGACTCCTGAATTATAATTCATGCGATGAATGAATTAAATCAGAGCTGAAATTTAAGACTGGATAGGCTGATCAAAAGAATAAATTCTGTCTCAAAGACTTTTACATGATTAGAGTTCTTTCATGTGCTTCGGGAGCTTAATGATTTGGCGGATCATGCGGCTAATAAAGCAATTGGATTAGGTAAAAATGAGCTTTTGTTAAATCTACACCATTTCTTAGAGTTACCACCTTAAGAAGCAAGAGGCTAAGATTTGGTTTGTCTGGTTGTTGGACAGTGCATGATTGCAAGAGAAAATGTAGGCACATGAGGATCTAGTGATCATTCAACTAGATTGATGTAATTTTTTCAAGTGGTTCCTATACTGCTCTTATAATTCAAAACATAATCGTTCTTCTCAAAAAACAAATTCTAAATATAGTTGCAAAAACAAAATAATGGAAATGAGTGGAGTGAATCTTTGCCTTAGAGGAAACAAATTCAAAATAAGTGCATTGTAAGCTATCAAAACATTGCAACCAATTTAATCTATAACGGCTCAAATATTAAAAGAGTGGGAACAAAGAATAACTTTACCAAATTGCATATAAACCAATATATTGTCTGCATCATAATGAATCATAGGTGACAAGTTCCCATTGATCTACTTTCTTGCAATTTAGGTCGTGTCGTAGTCTACAGTCGTGGATATGGAAGAGTGAAGAGTTGTCCATTACTACAAACTATCTAGAGAAAATAATATACCACCCTTCCTCTTGTTCTCAAATATGCATATATAGAATTTGAATTCATACGTGTTGCTTGCAAAAGAGGAAATAAACTCATTAAGGCAAAGGCTCAACATGCAGACTAGGAAAAATATCGTTTTTGCTTTTGGACTTAGACCTGCACCTTTTCTTATTTGCTTCCCAAACAGCATTTATTTGCATGTGATAGAGGTTAAAATTGTAGAATATGTATTCTTTTGCATCTATAGTTGAAGTAGTGAGGACCCTTTGTCTTTCTCAAAACCAGTCCAAGGGAGAGAATAGAAGAAGAGGAAAAATAAGAAGAAATTTCAAATGTAGGGGGGTAGAAACAATTTATATAGAATACCATACTTACAGTGTAAGCACTGTAGGAAGAATGGACATGAATCATATTATTGTCGAGCCCCTCGGGACTCTATCAAAGAAATACATAACCAAAATAATCAAGACAAAAGTAAGAGCCAGGAGGCTGGTAAGATCATGAATTTGCTCATTGTATTGTTGCATATTGTAATCTTGGAATAAATGAAATCACATATTTTTCATCTTATAAAGAATGTTGGTTTCTTGATGATGGTTAACGTCCCCTGAGACCAAATTTGTCTATCAGACCTAAAGAAAACAAATTATTTAATTTTTTTTAAAATTGTGTTTCTATGCTCAAAGAGCTTGGAGAGAAGCATCCCAAGCTCACTATAATTTTGACAAGTTAAAAGGCTAGGAAGGTCAGGATTGTAACAAATATTATGAAACTGAGATCCAATGTGGGTGTACATAGGCACTCTAAGAGGAAGTTATTTTCATCCTCAATGTTTATATTCTCACAGAGGTGGCAGATCCTTTCCACCCATGGTGTTTTAGGAACTTCCCAACGACATATTTCACTATGTAGCTCATGAGAGTTCGTTCTTATCTTAGCTATATTAATTTTTTTCTTTGAACTAGTTAAAACAGAGAGATACTTTTGATCTTCTAGAGTAGGGTTGATGATCTCCTTATAATATCTTAACTTTATTTTAGCCTCTAAATCTTTCTCATGCCACATTTTCTCCTTAAACTTAGAAGTAAACATATTTTTAATGTTATTAATATTTTGCAATGCAACATTTTCATCGATCTCCCAATGGTTTAACCAGGCCCTGGTATCTTTATACCAACCTTGCTTGAACCTTAGGTGGTTTTGGATGGAATGTAAAGCTAGCTTAGGAATTCTATGGTCTCTCATGTTATTGATTTCGTGCTTGTACAACAGGAGCCTAGCCATAGCTTGGATCTCGATAGGGTAAAGACCGACTTCTATAAGGATAATAGGGTAGGGTGTATTGCTTTTAATTTTGAGGTTATATGTTGTAAAATTCTTCTAGATTTTCTCAATCTTTCTCCAGGATTCTCTAGAGATGTTGCAACCCCAAACCTCACACCCTTAAAAGATAATAGGAGTGACTAAAGTTTCAAAGAGGAGCTTCTTTTTATCCCACATCACAAGGTTTTCTTCTTTACTATTATTTTCAAGACCAAAATAAGCTTTCCACCCTCCATTAATCCTTTTCTTAATGCTATAGTTCTAGTTGAGCTTGTGATGAATATTAATTCCTAGGTACTTGTAAGAAGGCACTTCCTCCAAGCTTCTATTGTCATACACAAAATTAGCGTAAGTGTCCTTCTTGGATTTGATAATAATAATTATTTTTTTTGTCAGTGTTAACAATCATACCCATGGTAGAGAAAAAATCCTTAAGAATTCTTAGTTTCTTATCAAGAATGAATGGACACCTTGCGAGAAGAACACTATCGTTAGCATAGAGAATAAGGATGATGACTATTCCAACTAAGATCGTGCCAGCAGAGCCTGCTTCCTCTAAACAACCTTCTAGTTTATAAATGTAAAAGCCAAAAATGGTAGGGGAGAGGGGGAAATCTTGTTTAACTTCGATATTACACTTAATATCTTTCGACCACCCCTCGTTGGTCTTAAACTTGGCAATGAAATTGTCGTACAACCTTATTGCACCAACTCTCCACTCAAAAGGAACCTTTAGCTCTTCTAATCTATTCCATAGGTTATTTCTAGGTACCGTATCAAAAGCCTCTCTAAATTCCACAAAGCAACAAAAGAGATTGGATTTATAATTATGACATTCCTCCAGAATTATCCTAAGCGTAACGAGGTGGTTCGTTTTTGAGTGCTTCGTTCTAAAACCCGCTTGGCCTTTAGCCCTATTACCTCCACTTTCAAGCCATATGTTGATCTTATTTTCCAAAATAATACCATATAACTTGTCTAAGAGAGGACTAATCATAATTTTTCGATAATTAGAGGGGTTATTTGTATCCCCACTTTTAAAAATAGGGATAATGAGGCTTTGAATCCAAGGTTTAGGGAACCCTTGCTTGACCGCTTGATTGAAAAGCTTGTGGATGTGAGGGATGAGGACATGACCTCCAATTTTTAAGATTTATGCTTGGTGCCCTTCAATGTCCTTAGCTTTTCCATTTTCTAGACGCTTAACCCCAAAATATATGTCCTCTAATGAGAAAACTTCTTCTGTTGTGAGGAAGGTTTCAAAGTTATATATTCCATTTCAGGATTCATAAATATTTTTAAGATAGGAGTTCTAGTGGTGTAAAATTTTTTTATTATTATCTTTAGTTTTTCTAGTTAGAATCTGCCTCCAAAATTTCTTAGGACCCGCCTTAGAGAAGTGTAAGAGATTTTCTTGTCTTTTATGAATATACTGCATTTTTTCCTTTTAGTTAGGGCTTTGTAAATTTTTATTTTGTCAATTTTAAGAGACTCACCAAGAGCTTCCTTAATTTCTCTCCTCGCACTTTTACAATCTTTATCATACCAAGGGTTGGTTTTGCTATTTCTTTTATTACTTGAAACTTCAATTGAGAACTTGTTAATAGAATACGAGAGGGTTGTGGTAAAATCATGATAGAGGTCTTCTATGTTGTGTATACTTGATAAAGGAATCAAATTAATTTTTAATTCATTTAGAAAAAAGATCATTTTTATTTCTAGCAAAGTTCAAATTTTTTTGGCTATGAGGATCATCTTCTATGGGATCTCTATGCCTGGCAAAATTGAGAGTTACAATTAAAGGTCTATGATCTGAGTCAAGCTCGTGGTCGTTTAAGATGTCAAAATTTATTATTTCATTGTATAAAGGGATATCGGAAATAACATAGTCTACCACGCTGCTACCAAGCCCATGGATACATATCATATGGATAGAATTGAGCCACTTCTTTAGACCGTTGCAAATTATGAGATCTTGAGCACTACAGAGCTTGACTAGCTTAGACCCAAACAAATTTTCCCCTAGATCTTCAGAGCTTCTTTTGTACCTTCCAGCTAGAGTAAGGTCTTCGTCTAACCAAAGAGGATTAGGATTGGAATGATTGATTAGAATAATAGCTTGGTTGCTTGAAGGTTGAGCATTAAAGTCACCCATTAAGAGGATATTACCCCCATTCCTTAGACTCGAAATATCATTCTCTAAACCATTGTAAAGACAATTTTTATCTAGATTTTTTTTCTTATAGAAGTTAGAATTAATAGGGGAAAAATAACAAATTTCTATGTAGGTTTTTTTATCATTAATGTCAGTAATCTCTATCCAAATGTATTGGTTGTAAGGGTCTTTTTAATAAAGACTGGCATGGGGGAAGATGTTCTTCCTAATGTAACAAGCTATACCCCCAATGCCTCTACAATAGGATCGCTTGTTCTAGTTTGACCATAGTACAAAGACATCTATGTTAGGGACCTTAGATTCTTGGTGCTCCCAAGTTTCAACTAACAATATAATATCAACTTCATTCAAGATCCAACTTAGCTTGTGGTCTATGTTCCATAGAAAGCCCCGATAGTTGTAAGAAAGAATCTGGATAATCTTGAATTGTTATTTACTATCTTTTTGGTTTCTATCTCGAATAATGACTTTTCTATTTCTGATTATTTCCCATTTTCCTTCCTTCCTAACTTCTTTTACCTTTTGAACCTCCTTTCTTAATTCTGCTTGATCTTCTGGAATGATATATTCATTTATAAATATTCCTGTTTTTTTAAGACTTTAGGTTTTACTAAGTATGTCATACTTCTTGTTAGTAGAGCTCACGTTTATCCGGATCAGTCTTCGTTTATTCTCAGATAATTTTTCGAGCCTTGTTGCTTCTGTAAGACATGTTGTTTTAATTTGTAATCTTTTATGTAATTCTGTTTGGACTATGGCTAATGTATCATCGTCTACCTCCTCTTTCAAACCGAAGATTATAAGTTTCAATTCCCTTTTGTTACGCTGATGGTCTAATTCTATCAATTATTCATTTCCTCTTTAATGGGTTTGATATCTCCCTGGATGCGGGTGTGAGTCAGACCGACGTGGAGGCTAACGTGGCCCCTCCATCCAACGCTCAACTCACTGCCATTAATGGCCTTTAAGACACAGACTAGCGTGGCCTCTCCATAGCTTGAAGGCAGGACGAAGCTATCTCATCGCATATTGGATTCCATAACTCCTCCGCTGAGGTGCTGCGCTTCGCACAAGCGCCATTCAATTGGGATTATGGCCCTCAGGATTTACCCCGCTCTTCTGCTCTGCTGGTTCATTATCTGGTTCATCATCTCTCTTCCGGTTCCTCAAGATCTCCTTGGTCACTCAGTGAAACATGGTCACCACCCTCTGATTCATGCCACCTTCACCTGTCTCTCTGCTGCTTCGCGCCCTCACACCGCTCATCATTATCTCTACTCGCCTGCCAGCCATATCAATCCCCCGCCATGCCTAGAAGACAGAGAGGCACTTCACGCAGGAGACGAGGATGCCATGCTTAGTTAGAATGCCATATTCCCCTCTCCTCTCAAGCTACCAATAATGGCTTCGACCTGGAAATTCTAGAGGAAGTGCAAATAATTCTCTCGAATTGGGAGGATGAATTGTCTAGTGTGCTTGGGGCAGCACGACGCACAGTGGGGCAATGATAGAACGAATGGGTTTTAAAAAATCTGCTTGCATGCTTGGTCCTTTGATTTAATCCGCTAGTTTTTCCACGCTCTGCCCCCCCTGTTCCTCCACCCATGGCCCCCCAGGCGACGACACCACTAGGCCCCCAACCGGTCCTGCCTCATGCGTCTCCTTGTCCACATGATACCTTGGCTCCACCACCAAACTCCATTCCCCCGCCGCACCTTCGACCCTCTTCCATCTCTGCGTGAAATTTCTCATCCAACCCAACCGTCTCAAAGAATACCTCTCCATTACCCACCAAAAATCCACCTACACTCTCCGAGAAGGAAGCATCCAGCTCCAGTGACGAGGAAATGGTGACACCTGATGACAGTTCGGTGACATCTTCAGGTGAGCCTGCAAATCCAGAGTCTCCAGGTTACACATGTCCAATCATAGAAGAACCATGGCCTGGGAAGAAACCATGACCCACGACCTTCACGGCCATGTGTCCTTTCGCCTGCTGCATGCACCACGTTTAGGTTCTTCCAGACACGTGCCGCTTAGTTATGCTTATGTTTGATTTCCTTTGTTCATGTACTATCCATGTGTTGGATCTTGCCACACCCTCTTTGAACTGTAGAATTTTTTGTCTATGTTCATTTGGCAGGCATGTCTTCCCTCTGAGAGGGAGGGTCTAACTATACTTTGACACTCCATACAAAAAAAAATGGGTTTGATATCTAATTTACCTTCCACATTATTTAGGGTGAGATTGTTATTAACTTTTTCTTCTACCACTTTAATCATGTCCTTTGTTTTAAGACTTTCTAAAGTATCAACATCTCCTTGTTGGGATGTTTGGTTCTTCTCTTGGCTTTGTTTTTCTATTACCTGTAATCTAATCTCCATTGTCTCCATTTTATCCTGCAGTAGTTTTATTTTATTTTCTATTTGTCTTCAAAAGATGTAAATTTATTTTCCAACATGGCTTATAACTCTGTTTGTAGGTTAAATACTCTTTCTTCTCTATGTTTCTCTAATAACTCTATATATTCATAAAGGCTTTATTGAGTAACTGTGCTAGGTCTACCTTTGACAATCTTTGGTAGATGCGGTGAATTATTCATACTTGTGAATAAAAATAAATATATGAGCAGTAGATATGTATTAGAAAAAAGATAAGGAATGTGTGCACCTGATATAACCATTCCAGATCGCCTTCCAACCTTGGTTCAGAGTGAAGTGGATCCAACAACTGGCATAACCCTGAGAGTTTCTTCCTGATTTACTTCAAATCTGTAAAATTTTGAATCTTCTTCGCGATTTTTCTATCAATATAATGCACAAATGAATCTGCTTCTTCTTGAAGGAAGATTGCTATTTCACTCAGATGCCAAAGAAGATTTCAGTTCAGATTCAATGCAACAAGCAATTTTCAGATCTCTCTGTGTCTGAGTTTCAAATCGCATGCAATATTCATGGAGGCAGCGGTATTTCACCACAAGCTTGGCTCTCGGCTGAAGGATTTCACAATAATATGGAGGTCATCTTCGTATGTTTCATTAATACATTGATACAATTCCAAATTACATATATTGGGCACTCATCCCTTAAAATCAACCACTTAAATTTTATTTAATATATTATCTATAATGTATTTGTGTTCTTTGGAACTGAGAGGTGGAGGCACGCCACTGTAAAATGCTTCATCTCCCTCATGTCTCTTCATATTTTTAATTACCTTGTTAGTAATTCCTTATTAATATGTTTATTGTTACAACACTCTCCCTCTCTTTATCCTCTAATAACATTCTCTAATTGAAAATTTTGTACCCATGGTGTTATTTGGGCCATCCTCTTTAGTTGAGATTTAATACTTCACTTCCATTTCATCCACATGTTTTCATCTACTGGTTCTAAATTTATTTTTCCTTCTTTCATGAGATCTCTAAAAGTCCCAAACTCCAATTCCTTTATGACATGCGCCATCAATCTGCAATCTACATTATGTCCCTTCTCATCAACTCAATGAATCCTTTACTTTTATGCCTGACATGCATTACACATCTATCAATATCACGTTGGTCCATTGATACTTGATGCCTATCAAACCCATACTTTGTCTTATATTTTTTCAATGCCTTTGTGATTATGTAGTGAGCTTCAAGGTGATTTGATCTTTGATGCACCATCCATTTCAACATCCTATAAATATGTTAAATCCTCCTTGTTTTTTAAATATTGATATACTCCAAGCCTTCTTGATTTGAAATTATTCATGTGCCCTTTGTGAGTTCACCATTCTTGGAGATATCTCTTGATAATCCTTTCACGTTTAAAATTTTACTTAGATTCCAAACCGTCCTCAATATGTACACTCATGCCATCCTTGGTGTTCTCAAACTCAGTATCAAAGTACCTGTAATGTTGTTGCATCATAGTCCCCAAGTTAATTAAGAATCATCTCCTCGTTCTTAAGTGTCATACCCTCATCTCAATTACCCCCATGATTACTCATCTTTAGTGTGTTAATCTATTATTGGAACAATGATATTTCGAAGATCATCGCTTCTACCTATCTTTCTAATTTCCAAGGTAGTATTCACAAAATCTTCTTTATACTAGAGTTGTTGCTCTTGCAACATCTACCCAAGTCACCATTATTGGAGTCATCGACACTTATTTTACTCTCTAGAGTATTCACTCACTCAATGAAATTCACCATTGTTTTCATGTAGTCTTCACTCTTCTGCAATCTCTGCCATCTTGTTCATATTTCTCCCACCTTCTTTGTACTCATTCTCTTTGCAATATTCTCCTCTTTCAACATCTCATTCTGCAATGTATTATGTCCCTTGTCTCATAGGTGTTACCATTTATGATATTGTTGGAAACATAATCCTAAGGGATTATGGTTCCACTTGCAATTATTGTAAATATTTTTGGTTTAGGAAGATAGAAACTCTACTTGAGAATCCAAATAGCCTGTTGGAAGATGAAGTCCAACAGTTACATCAGTTGTATAAATAAAGGATTCAGAATCAATAAAAATCAATCCATGAGTTATTATCTCTAACAAGTGGCATCAAATCCTGGTGTAGAGTACCATAACACCCGTTTCTTAAACCTAGCATTATGCTTTCCTACAAAATATGACATTTGTTTCTCATCTCTCCATCCAACAAGATGCCTAGCATTATGTCCATGATTTCTTTCTACAAGTTATGGTGTGTTTTCCTCCACTAGTCTACTTTCCCATTTTGTCTTGTTAAGTCTTCTCTTGGTGTTTACACTAATTTTGGTTATCTTCCTTCTTTGTCAACTGAGGTGGATACAATCACTATGTGAGATCCCTTTACAATTTCTCCTCTCTGCATGTTAGTTTCATCTCAAGCTATCGTTGTGTGTGGAGCTAATTTTGATGCTCATTGAGTGTGTGTTCTAGCTAAAAAGAAAACTCTAGACTCGAAATATTGTGGTGACTACTTGTTGAATTCTCTTGCTCTGTGTACATTGGGTGTTCCCATTTGTGTGATTGGTGTGAACCCTATGACACATATTTGTTTCATTTCGCATTCTTAGGATGAGTTGTTTGATAGATAGCGGGCTCTGTATGTTTTTGTATGCTTGCTAAAATGCCATGTACATGTCTAGACTCGACACACTCATGGATTTAGAGGAAGTATGTTTGTATTTTTTTGAAGGTGCTTAAATATTGATGGCCATTTGAATATGATATTGCAAGATGCGGAAGAAATTCCATCTCGCATTCTTAGGATGAGTTGTTTGATAGACATGGGGCTCTGTATGTCTTTGTATGCTTTCTAAAACTCCATGTACATGTCTAGACTCGACACACTCATGGATTTAGAGGAAGTCTTTTTGGATTTTTTTGGAGGTGCTTAAATATTGATGGCCATTTGAATATGATATTGCAAGATGTAGAAGAAGTCTCTTCATCTCATACTCTCACCACCGTGGACCCTAGATCCTACTTGTGTTGTGAATTTAGTGTTATCATCGTGAACCCTAGTCCATGAAGAGATCACAGAAAACAAGACCAGAGTGAAGAGCATGTGGTGACACTCTTGTGGTGAGCTCTCAAGAGAGATGTGTGTATCCGTCTGTTGCATGGAAACTGAACTCTATCTATTGAGGTGGACTGAATAGATCTGTGACTTTGCTTAATGATTAGTGTTGTTGTTGGGATGTTCCTTCTCTATTCCTTGAAGTGTTTCTATCTCCCCTGGTGCATGGGCTCTATCAATGGCCATCCACGAACTCAATCTTGAGAAAGAGGTAGCATTGTCTTGAAGCTGAGATTTGGGGTAATATAAACCCTAATTTTTTAGTGTGAAGTCATCATACTATGGTCTCCATTGAGTACTGCATACTTGTCTTGAGTATATTCCAACTTAATAAACCTTGAAGTGAAGAGCCACATCATGATTATTTCTCAACTACTTAGCCACATTGGATATGTATATGGAAATGTTTTGAAGCTGAAAGGCTCATCTCCAAGATTTCAAAACTTTACCTACCTATTTCAGCATGGAGAAGGTAATTTGTCATCCAAATTGTTATGGCATGCTAGATATAGTCATTTAAATTATAACAATCTTTATTTGTTGAGAAAGACTGGTGTCTTTGGTTTTCCCACCATTCCTAAGAAGATGAACAAATGTGATACATGCATACTAGGAAAAGATAGTAAGCAACCATTTCAAGATTCAAAATTCGAAGCATGTAGAAAGTTAGAGTTCATTCACTATGAATTATGTGACCCCATGCATGTTCCTTCTGCCAATGGTAATAGAAATTGTTTGCTCGCCCAAATGTCATATTTTCATCCTTTTTATCCTTCACTACTCCTAACACCCATCCCTATTCATCACTTTATTAACCATTCCCTATGCCATTTCCATAAATAAATATTGGTTACCTTGTATTTTCCAAATTAGTTTATTTTTAAGTATTTTAAGAGAATTTATGATTAAATATTAAGAAAATTAACATATTTTCATTATATCTCAAAGTTTGGTGAGTTTTATGATGTCTTCGGGCTGATTTGAAGACTTTAATAAGGTCAAAAGTCACCATCTAGCCTCAAATTCGAATTTCATCTTCAAGCTTCGAAGATTTGAG
>LPNX011072067.1:21450-33948 GCA_001517045.1 Pseudotsuga menziesii
TTGTCAAAGAGACGGTGATGCCCAACATCACAGCTTTGAATACTGCTAAAGAATGCTCTGATGCTTTGACCAACTTATATGAAAAAATGCTCCTAGTCAGAAGAGAGACTTGAAGAAGAGGCTACGAACTTTGAAGCTGAACAAAGAAGAAAGTGTTGGTTCCTTCTTCACAAAGATTGCACAGGTAAGAGATCAACTCATTGTTATTGGTATTATGGTTAATGATGATGACCTTGTGCAAACTGTGGTTGACGGTCTCCCAAGCTCTTGGGAAACCTTCATGGCATCTGTCAGTGAACGTGAGAATCAGCCAACCTTTGAAAGGATTTGGAATGATTGCATAGAAGAAGAGGGAAGGACCTCAGGCAAAGTAATCAAGGAAGACAACCTTGCACTTGCAGCAAATTCAAAGAAGTTTAAGAAGTCTTTCTCTCAGCAAAAGAAGGGAAAGAAACCTCAACGTAGGTTCTCTGATATGTCAAAAGTGGAATGTTATAATCGCTAGAGGTTTGGACATTTTTCTAAAGACTGTAGGCAAGCTAAGAAGAATCCTAAATGAAGGTTTCAAGCATCTGCTGCAGAAGCAAAGGAAGAGGAAGAAGCGGAACCAAAGAAGAAGAATAAATCCAAGGCTAACAAAGAAGAACCTAGAAGAGAGTACTACTTGGTTTCAGCACTCTCTAGTTCCACCAACATTGATACTGCTTGGTTGGTGGATAGTGGTGCCTGCAGGTACATGACAAGTGACTGTAGAGCTCTCACTAGTTACAACAAGAAGAAGTTCACCACACAGGTAGAACTTGGAGATGACTCTACTTACAAGATTGAAGGAGTTGGCTCAACCTCACTTCAACTTGTCTCAGGTACGGTTCTTCATATTGATGATATCTTATGTGTTCCTAGTTTAACGAAGAATCTTCTATCTGTTGTTGGCTTAGAAGAAAAGGGCTACAAATTCCTCTTCATGGACAAGAAATTCCTTCTATGGGAAAATAATGAAGATATAAGCTCAACAGTACGATTGGGGCTCGAGAGGAAGGCTTTTACAAGGTTTCTGAAGATTCCACCCATGCTTTGGTACATCACACAATTGATCCATGTGAAATTTTCCATAGAAGGTTTGGACACCTTCACTACAAACCTCTCCCAGGATTGCAAAATATGGTTACAGGTATGCCAGAAGTATCTCCAAAACATGAAGGAATCTACAAAGGATGTTCTCTAGGTAATAACACTAAGAAATCCTTTCCCAAAAGCAAGAATAGATCTAAAGGCATTTTGAATTTGATTCATTCCAACATTTGTGGGCCTATGTCTTCACCCTCCTTGAGTGGGTGTTTATATTATGTCTTGTTTATTGATGACCACTCTCGAAAGTCATGGATTTACTTCCTTGAGGCCAAGAGTGAAACCTTTGACAGGTCAAAGAGTTCAAGACACTGGTTGAAAATCAGACAAGCAGACACATCTGTATCTTGAGATCAAATAATGAAGGTGAGTATGAATCTAACGAGTTTGATGATTTCTATCGAGAATCAGGAATCATGAAAGAGCTGACAGTACCTTACAATCCTCAACAAAATGGGGTTGCAGAAAGGAAGAACAAAATGATCATTGAAGTTGCTAAAGCTATGATCACTCATCTAGATCTTCCTCTATCTTTGTGGGTTGAAGCTACAACTATCATTGTGTATATTCAGAACATAAGCCCTCATGCTATCTTGAGGGAGAAGACTCCAGAAGAAGTCTTCACCAAGAAGAAACCTATAGTTGACCATGTGAGGATTTTGGGCACTCCTATGTACGTCCATGTGTAAAAAGAAAAGAGGGCCAAGCTAGAGTGCTTCGATAAGAAAGTTATATTTGTTGGGTACAGTGATTGCTCGAAGGATTATCAAGTATATATACTAGGACAAAGGAACATTGAGGTCAATAGAGATGTGATCTTCCATGAGGAAGCTATTTTTTGTAAAACACTAGAGCTTTCAACGGAAGATGCAGTTTCTCTAGTTGAGTTTCCAGATTCAAAAATTCAAAGGGAGGAAGAGGAATTTGAGGATCAAATTATAGATGCACCTGAGAACACTGAAAGTCCACCAAAAGAACTAATTGAAGTTCCTCCTTCCAAAAGGAGACCTGCTTGGTACTGAGAGACTGTGCAAGAAGGAGAGAAGCATAAAGCTCCTCCTAAGACTTTCTGAGAAAGCATAAGACCATAGAAGTACTCCAGTATTATGAGTTAGTTCATTCAGTGCAGAATCTTCATCATACAAAGAAGCAGCAAGTAAACACATATGGGTTGATGCCATGATTGAAGAGTACATATCAATCATGAAGAATGATGTTTGGGGAGTTGTTCCTAGACCAACAGGAAAGTTAGTTGTGACTTCTAGATGGATTTATAAGATCAAGCATGCTGCAGATGGTAGTGTGGAGAAATATAAAGCTAGATTCGTAGCTTGTGGCTTCACTCAGAAAGAAGGCATTGACTATGATGAGAAATATGCTCCTGTTTCCAGGTAAACTACTATTAGAACCATCATTTCATTTGTTGCAGTATTCAGATGGAAGTTACATCAGATGGATGTAAAGACAACCTTTCTCAATGGTAAGATTGAGGAATAAGTTTATATTGAACAACCTGAAGGCTTTGTGACTCATGGGAAGAATACCCATGTATGTAAATTGAAGAAAGCCTTGTATGGACTAAAACAGGCTTCGAGAGTCTGGTATCTATATGTAGATGACTTGCTTCTTACAGGTGATGAATGGTTGATAGATCAATGTAAGATGGAGCTTACCTCTAAATTCGATATGAAAGATCTCGAATTGATGCATTACTTCCTTGGCTTAGAGGTCTGTCCAAATCCAGGCGAAATCCTCCTGACACAAGGAAAGTTACTTCCTTTGCTTAGAGGTCTGTCAAAATACAGGCGAAATCCTCCTGACAGAAGGAAAGTATGCAGTGGATATCTTGCAGATATTTGGGATGCAGGACTGCAAGTCCATGAGCGTACCCATGACTACCAACTTGACAAAGTTGCGGGACTCAGCCACCAATTCATAGAGTGTGGACTCTACTTTGTACATACAGCTTATTGGATCCTTGATGTATCTCGTGCATACGAGACCAGACATTTGTTACACAGTGAATGCACTGAGTCAGTTCATGTCTGATCCGAAGAAAATACACTTGGTAGCCTCCAAACATGTACTTAGATATGTGCAAGGTACTATCACTTATGGGCTTAGGTATACTTCCAGCAGTGGAGTATTGTTATTTGGATATTCAGATTCAGATTGGTCTGGTAGTGCAGTTGACCGAAAAAGTACCTCTAGTCATTGCTTCAGTATGGGATCAGCAATGATCTCTTGGTCCAGCAGGAAGCAGGGTTCCATAGCTCAGAGTACAGCCGAGGCAGAGTATATTATTGCAAGTGATGCCTGCAAGGAAGCAATTTGGCTCAGAAAACTGATATCTGATCTGTTCGAGGGAAATCTTGACTCAACAATCATCCATTGTGATAATCAGAGTTGCATAAAGCTTTCAGAGAACCCAGTGTTTCATGATAGATCGAAACACATTGAAATGAGGTATCATTTCATTAGAGACCTAGTGCAGAGAGGTGCTCTGAAGTTGCAGTACATTCATATGGATGAATAGATTGTAGATATCTTGACCAAGCCTCTTAAAGGGAGTGTTAATTTTTCTGAGCAGCATCGAGAGCCATTCTTTTAGGAGAATGGGGACACCTAGTCTAGGACCATGGCATGAAATAAACCAAGTGTTGAGTGACCATTCTGTTGAATGGTAGATATCTAGTCCTTGACCATGATATGGACCTAGCTCTGCCCTGGGTAGACTCAAACTAGTGTTGAGTGACCATTCTGTTGAAAGGTAGACATCTGGTCTGGGACCACGATGTGGACTAGTCCAGTACTGGTAGATTCATATTAGTTCTGAGTAGCCATTCTCTTGGAGAATGGAGGCGCTTGGTCTGTTACCAAGTATTTGACCTAGGGTCAAATTATGCAGCCTATGGCTGAGGCACCTGGTCTGTTACCAGCAAGGAACTATAATCCCTAGACTTGGTCTAGGCATGTGTGATACTCTGACCCTTGATCAATGGGCTTGTGGTCTTCTCCAAGGCTTAGCTACCCTTGATTAAGATACCCTAGTACCTGATATTGGTGTCACACAGAGTGTGAGATAAAAGCAATAGTAACTCTCTTGGTTTATGATGATGTACTTTCAATGGAATTAAAAGATCACAGGTAATGACCATAAGGGCACTTGGAAAAAGGCTAAAAGCAAATGTCAAAAATAGATAAGGATTTTTGGAACACAGGAAAAAGGACCATAAGCAAAAGTCAAAAATACATAAGGACTTTTTGGTACAAGTAAAAAATACATAAAGGACCTTTTTGAAGGCTAAAGGTAAAAGTGAAAATTAGAAAAGAATAAAATAATATTATTTTGGTCCACTTACAGGTGACTCAAGGACATAAAAGAAGATCAAGCCAATTCATTATTACACATACCCTTGCTCTCACAGGTATAGTTGTTATTCTAAAGATCTCATAGGTTGAAAAAGAGAAGTTCATGATTGTGCCCTAACATGGATGAGTCTAGCTAGGGCATCATCATCCTCCATTGAAGACAAACCCTAAGATAGGGTTTCTTAGTTTTTTTGTCTTAAGGGTTTCCTCAAACCCTCATCCTTAGCCACCATCAAATCCGGGTAGCCACCATCAAATCTGGGCAGCCATCTTCAGATCTGAGCAAATCTACTTATGCAACCCTCTTTTCTTTCTTTGGGCAGGCCACAGAAGGGAACTAACCTCTCGGAACCCATGGGCAGCCTGCTATAGGCACCAATGAGGGTTTGGTTCATGGCCAACCCTTGGGCAGCCCTAGGGAAAACCCATAAGGGCTGTCGTGGCCTAACAGTCCCTACGGGAAACCTGTAGGCATACTCATGAGGGTGTTGTAGTAGCTCGAGGTTGCACGGACCCTTAGAGAATCCCACGGGCCATCCCATAAGGGCACTGGCTAGCTACTAGCCCTTCGCGTAGCAGCATTGCTGCCAAATAGGGCAGCCGAATAAGCTGTCGGGCAGCAGAGACAGGGCAGACGGGCATAGTATGGCCGCACAGGGAAAAAGACGGGAAGCAAACAGAGATCAGGCAAGTTCAGGAAGCCGTACAGACAGGGGAAGACAGAGGTGTACGGGCGGGAATATTTTTAGGGAAAATCAGACAAATCTAGGCAACTGACAAACTCTTCGGGCAACCTGTAATTATTAGGCAGGAGAGAGAAAAGTATGATTTTTTGGAAAAGCCCTAATTGGGCAATTTTGATGTAATTTGGAAAATTGATCTGCTGGTTTTGTGGGTAACCCTATTGGGGGTTTGTGGAACTTTTTGAAGAATTTTATTCATCTCATTTACGAGATGAGTTACTAATGCTTTTTAGGGGTTTTTTCCTTTAAAGGTTTCCCCAGTGAAAAACTCTTGTGTCCATTGTGTTGATGTGATGAATGTTATCGTACTGCACTTGTCATTTGTTTAAAGTTAATCTGTAAATTTTTAAGTATTAATGCTAAAATTCAACACTATAACAAGTTGAAACACCTCGAGAGGAAATATCACTATGTCAGGGACATGGTGTAGAGAAATGTCATCAGACTTCAGTATGTTGTCTTAGATGAACAAACTGTTGATGTGTTGACTAAGCCTTTTTCCACAACAGAGTTTGCATACTTTCGAGACAAGCATGGTGTCATTGAGAATGCTTCTCTTGCGGAAAAAGAGTGTTAAAGATAATGCAGTTGCGAGAGCCATTCTTTCTCTGGGAGGATGGCACCCTATTCAATTAACTAGGGTTCCTGGTTAGTTAACCAAGCAGTTTAAGTCCTTAGCAGGTATCTAGGGATCTTGGTCTAGGACCAAGCAGTACAAGCCATGGAAAAAGCCCCTAGATGATCACTAGGGCCTCCTTGATCAATTACACCATAGAGATTCTTGGTTTGGAACCAAGCAGTACATGCCCCTAGGAGTAATCTAGAGAACTTAGTCTAGTACCAAGTCAAAGAATCCCCTAGCAGTTATTTAGTGACCCCCTAGCTTGTATCTATTAAAGTTTTAGGGTTAGGTTAGGTTTAACATAAAAAATATACTTTAATGCATAAACAGAATTACAAAACTAGATTAAGAATAGTACTTACTGGTCTAATAAATTTAAACTACAATAAAATCAAACATAATTTTCATCTCTTTCAACTTTAACACTCCATTGGTCACTGCGTTAAAGTTGGTCCTCGAGATGATTCACCAAATGCCATGTAAAATAACAAAATCATAAAATAATGTACAGGAAATATCAGCAGTAAAGAATCGTAACAATTATTTTGAATCAGCCTTATACTCTGATACTTTTAGGTTTTGATATTGTCACCGAAGGGACAAGTCAACTGAGTGAACAAATGGTGTACCTTGAGAGAGAGAGGGTTAAAGCAAAAGGATACAGACCTCTTAGTCAATAGGAAGAGAAACTTCATTCAATTACTTAGGCTTTAGCAGCACACCAACAGAAGTACACAGTCAAGCTCAGTATAGTCCACTAGCAGAGAAGATACAGTCATGCTAGCACACAATCAAACTTAGCGAAGGCTCATAGTCACCTTGAGCAAAAGGGACACAGTCTCGCTGACAAGAGACACACAGTCACACTAGATAAGTGACACACAGTTAGATGTGGCTTTTCGGGGAGTAAAAAGACTTAATAATATAATAAAGTGACTATGAATTTATAAAGTCACTTTATTTAATTAATTGACTGTGGAAATGGTAAAAGTGGCCCAAAAAGGAAAAGATAAATTATAAAAAGGGCATGAGACCTCATTCTCTCATTCATGTTATTCTTATTTTCGAAAATAGATTTTGGAGAGCTCTTGGGACGAAAACCCTGGGAGAAGAAGAATAGTTTCGGTGGTGAGAAAAAACCACCCTAGCTATTGGAAGGAGAAATCACTCAGATTTCTCATGTTATCTTCATTGCCATGAGATAATATCAATCATTCATCACAACTCTAAAGGGATTCCATAGATCTTAGTTTGTTGGGGGAGGGCGCTCTTATTACATGGGAAATAGATTTTATCTTCAATATTTTGAACAACCATGTCTTTTAGTCAAAGAAGAGGGGCCAAGTTCATGATTAACATCATGTTCAGACCCTAGTTCTCCTACAGTTCAGAGATAGGGTCAATTCATCTAGGAAGTCGATCAGACCATGAGGAAAGAGGGTGCTGTTATCTTTCCTGTTGGTGGTCTTACCTTGTGAGGATGATATATTCTGTGAGGATGATATATTCCATGAGGACGCATTAAGGGAGAAGGTTGTGGGTATATATTTCACTCCAAAAATCATTTTGAGGAGGAAGCTGCCCATTCGCTCACCACTGGGCGGATCTGTTTATGGACTGTCACTTCCTATAGCATACAAATTTTATGACTGGGCAAAAATCATGGAAGCTATAGCCATAAGGGAGTTATTATTTCAGACGGTTACCTTCAACATTAAGGAGCAATTTGTGACCAAATTGGGGCCTCATAGGAGGGTCGTTCCATTACTTCAAGGATCTGTACTTCAAACCTATACTATCTATAGGCATGTAAACAGTCATTTAAATAACTTCAAGCAGAACTAAGTTTGTGTGTTGTTCATTATCTCTAGTTTGGTAGTATTTTGGTAATCCTTTTGTTTTAATGTTTACATCAAATATATATTTGGTTCCAACCTCTTGCGTACTTAGAAATTGCATCAACTCATACAGACAACACTCCCACAAATCCCAAAGATTGCAGTTCAGCTCAATTACTGTTAAGAATTGTAAGAAGGGAGACATTGGTGGTACTAAATACTTTATCATCAAACTGTTTGAGAAAATTTCTAGCCCAAAATATAACAGCAGACCACTAAATATCAGAGCAGCAGTCGGTAGGTGTTAGACAGTGGTATGAAATAGTGTTACAAAGTGTTTGAGGAAACTCCACAACCAAAGAACATCAACAGTCATCCAAGAAAAATATCAACTCAGTTTGGTTGGGTCATTATATCAGTTTCATGTTCAAAAGGGAGCTATCCTCTATCTTCAACATATAGGGCAGAAAGTGATAATACTCAGATCTGATATATTTACTATGATTGTTGTTACATGCATTGTAATTCATAACTTAATGTTCTGATATGTGCTTGATTTTACCATTCGAGATAATGAAAAATTATTGCATATTAATAGACATATTTGTTGTGGAAAGATCAACTTGTTTGAGATCCAAAAATTACTGATGTGTACACCATTTGTGTAATGTCCCCTTCCGAGTAGTCACCACGAGTGACTCATTAACCTATCCAGTTCTCGTAGGCTATGGTCGTCAAATAGGGAATTAATTAATTATTAATGTCAGCTAGGCTAAAGTCACTTTATAATAAATTGAGCAGAACAATTAAAGTTAAGACATTAAGTGCTCAATTTAAAAATTAAAAAGGTGGGATGAAGGATTTTTCTCTATAAAGTCATTTTATTAAATTTTAAATGGAGTAAAGCCAAGGGAAGTCAAAAAGTCACTAAAAGAGGTGAGAGTGAAATTATAAAAAGGAAAATGAGAGCTCATTCTCTCATTCTTGTCGATTGCATTTTGAAACCAAGAGCTATATATCTAGTGTTTCTCTTGGGATGGAAATCTAGGAGGAAGAGACTGATTTCAATGGTGAGACTATCCACTCTAGTCAGTAGTGGGAGAGATCAGGCAGATCTTTCATTTGTTCTTCAAGTTCATGACTAGGTTGGAGCATTTTACTGGTAGATCTATGTTTTAGACAGAGTTTTGGTACTAAATGAAAAAGGGCGCAGTAGTTTGAAGCGACAACCATTTTCTCTTGGAATATTGAGCTTCAATGAGCATATTAAGAAGGAAGTTGAGCCCTTCCTTTATCCATATCATTTTTTCTTCTGTCAGTGAAAGCAGTGGTGATGGGGGCGCACCAAACAGTCTAAAAGGGGCGTGTGTCTTACAGAGTGACTTTATTTGTTGTTTGTACCTTCATTTGTTTGTTGGTAGTCTTTGTGAGGGCGCATTTGAAAGGATAATCCGTTTCTACTGAATATTTGTTTGCACAACTCTTACCACCCATTTCACAAGGAGTTGTCAACAGGAAGAGTCAAGTTATAGCATAGTGTGCTACAGGATTGTGCTGCCTTTTCTACTGCCTTCGAGTTGTATTGTTTTGGGAGTAATCTTCGAGTTGCTACAGGACTTTGGGGGTGAAGACTCTCTATACTTCTGCTACAGACATCAACAAGTTTGATTTCTTCGAAGGCTTCCTTTTTATATGCAAGTTACAGGCATCAAACAGGCATGTAATCTATGTTTCCTAGGAAATATATATGGCTGATATTTAAAGTAAAGAAATATATATGGCTGAGATTTAAAGTTAATAAATATATATGGCTGATTCATCACTTATGTTATGGGCCTCTATGGGAATTAAATCTTCATTCTGTTTCTGCCTTTGCATGTGTGACGTCTGATATCTACCAAATCTATTCAATATTATCTACTGAAAGGCATCTACAGCAGTTTATATTTATTCAATAAAGTATGCCCGGTCTATGCAACTCCAATAAACAAGTTGAAGTCATGGAGGACATCTTTTCCCATTGTTGTTAGTTCATCGAATTTTCCAAGCATGTATTCACCTTATTTTTGAGTAAAAACCAGATCTGAAAATTTGGCATCAAAAGTCTGATTTATGATTTATATTATTACTGTAGCATCTATTTTTGTAAACTTAAATATTGTGGATGGTAAGAGTTGCATATGTTATAAGAACTTCCTTTAAAACTACCCAAGAACAATCATCATAAGGATTGAACCATTAAGTGCTACATTTTATAATATACACTACAACTGTTTGTCAAAACTTCTGAACCAAACTTGGGAGAGTAACCTACAGCAGTACGCTAATCATAGCTATCAGTTGGAAATAAAAGAAAATTTATAATGTCACCCACAGCAGTGTATCCCATAATCATCTGAAGGAACTCTCAACCGCATTAACAGGCAGGGAAAAAAAAATTGGTGTCCATTGGGACTAGGGACACCACAGTGGTATCAGAGCCACTCTTCCTGCCAGCCTGTGATTTGATGAGAATTATATGAATCCGAAAAGTCCAAGACACCCCACATATAGGAGAAGAATGCCAGGTGAACCCAGCCTGTGATTTTCATATCAGAATACAGGGAAGGGTTAGTTGAATCAGAGGAAGAAGAATTTTGGAAGAAGAAGAAGAGGAGCAACCAGAGTTTGTGAGTGAAGAGATGGGGGATAGAAATGATCCTCTTGGGGGTAGCAAGCATGGATTGTTTGGAGGCAGTAGGGGTGAATCAAATAGGGAAACACCAAGAAACGATAGTACCATAAACATTTTGAACGATCTGGCTAGAGGACAATAACAGCTAGTCGATCTTATGATGCAGCTGCTACTAAATTCACACGGGAGGAACAACAATGATGCGGAATGTTCCAATGGTCGGAATGGGAATCATGCGGAAGGAAGCAACACAAATATTCCCCCGCCACCCAACACAGGGGTCAAAAGCAAAACTACTACTAGACCAACACTGCCACAGTGCTTGACGGATCAGCCAGTAGTACAACCAGGGCAACCGATACCAGGAGATAGCTTCACTGACTACTTAGCAGAGTACAAGGTTCTAGGTATGGAATTTCACACCAACATGTCTTTCCAGGAGTTATGGAACATTAAATATTGAAACAAACCTAGAGACTTTGGTCAAATGCAACAAAACTTTGACTTACAGTGGAAGATGGGGAAACTGAATATTCCTTCGTTTGATGGTTCTAACAAATGCACGATGAGAGCATGGGTCCAAAAGATCGATGCTTATTTCCAACTGAACCCCATGAGGGAAATAGAAGCCATCAAGGACGACACTCTACATCTGGAGGGTGAAGCACATGAGTGGTGGTACCATGGGTTGAACACCATAGGACATGCCAGCATCACTTCCTATCTGGAATTCACTCAGATATTGATCAGCCAATTCGACAAGAAGGATCCATAAATACAATTCAGAGAACTCGCTCAGCTAAAACAAACAGGGACTCTAGATGTATATATTATAGAGTTCTATAGGTTGGTAGTTACGGTGACTGATATTTCAGAGGCCAGACTTATCATGCTTTTTACAAAGGGACTATATGAGCCATTACATGGATGGGGCAAGGCTTTCAAGCCCATTACTCTATAGGATGCTATCATACGCACCCAAGATATGGAGGATGCTACACCCAAGAATAGGTACCCACCAAAACCTTTCATTCCACAGAAGGGGAAAGATAAGAAACCTTTTCAGAAGGGAGGATCCGGGAACAATAGATTGGATGAAGAAACCCGAAATGAGTTGCGAAGAAAGAAACTGTGTTTCAGTTGCAAAGAACCATGGCATCTGGGACATCAATGTATGGGAAAAGGAAAGTTCCATTCACTACTACATTTCGATCCAAAATCCGACGGTTACTTCCGACGGCGCGTGGAATTTTTGTTTTAAACCTACCAAAAATTACAAAGTTCAATTTTTTTTGTAAATGTGGCCATATGCGTCGGTTAAGCGATGGCTATTCTCATAACCGTTTCTTAACCGACGGCGAGTTGGTCAAAAAAGGTCAAAAAAGCCAAAAGGTCATCCAAACAACAACAAAAAAAATCCAAAAGGCGGGGCACCGTCGCTTAACTGACGGCCCGTTAGTAAAAAAGAAAGCCAAAAGGGCGCGGAAGCTACAAATGCCATTCACGCCAAGGATTCACCTTTTAGCATTATACCATGAGAAGGTTGTCTGTCTGGCCAGGGATTCACGCCAAGGATTCACAGATCGCACAGCTCAACTCAGTGTAGATCCAGGGGATGATATGCACCGAACCCATCTTGGTATTTTGGAAATTTGTGTTAATTTGAGATATGCATCCTCGAGTTTCACAACCCTGAGCTGCATTTGAAATGAGACTCTGTTTTAGATGGGTTCGGAGGCTGGGCCAGTTACCATCCGTTTTCTGATAGCAGTGAGGGCATATCTGTCGTTGCAACTGGGGCTTTCTGATCGGCAGCTGCAGATGTGGTTCTGCCACAGGAGACTCAAGGATAAGAAGGAAAAAGATAAGGAGAAGGAAAAAGAGAAGGAGAAACAACCCAAGAAAGAGAAAGCTATACCTGCTATTCCACCTGCACCAGCACATTCTGCCTCTCTCATGCCAACATCCACAAAAACTAATTTCTATGACGATTATGATGACTAGTTGGGTATCTTGAAACGATCTACAATTCTTGCACTCATTACTATTTCATGTTGTAAAATTATTAAATGCATGCTTTTCCAGTTTTAATAAGCTTATGTTAGATTATGTATTTTTACA
>LPNX011072072.1:2606-27676 GCA_001517045.1 Pseudotsuga menziesii
TTTTCCACTTTGACGGATGTGGATTTTGAAGAACATGATCTTTCAAATTATGATATGTCCATATCTTCGTTGAATGAGAAAGAAGTTTATGAAGAAAATTGTCATGTTTTAGAAGATACTACTTCTATTTCAGAAACAAAAGAAATTGAATCTAAAACTTCTAGTTTGGCTAAAGAGATTCGGGATTCATCTTGTGAAGATCTTATCATTGATCATTTTATCACATCTCCCAGAAGCTACTGAAACAATGAAATTAAATGTTTTTAAAGGAAAACATTTGCGAACTATGGATTAGTTGACAAAATCACTACTTTGAAATTATTATTTTGAGTGGATTTGCTATGAAAATCAAGGGATAAGTGCTAATAATTTGTCATAACTTAATCTTACAACCTTATCCAAATATTTATCATTTGATTTTATTATGTGATTTTGTTATCATAAATATTGATAAGGTTTTCTAATTGAAAGGCTGATTATCGTATTCTTGGCAACTTATCAAAGTTCATTCGAATTATATTTCGAAGGCTTACGCATAACACAACCTTATTATTTGATCTTGATTTTTATAATGGGCCTCATATGTCATCTTTAATATTGCATGTAGAGGTCGAGGTTGATACTATGGGTTATGGGATTTGTATTTTGCATAGCATGTCTCTCATTCCTGAAGGTTGAAATTATTATACAGTAAGATGTTGATGCATTTTATTCAAAAGGCCAAGGATGGATGCTTGGATGTCATTAAGAGTTATATATTTTGGAATATGCATGAGCTCAAACA
Source organism: Pseudotsuga menziesii (assembly GCA_001517045.1). NCBI lineage: Eukaryota > Viridiplantae > Streptophyta > Pinopsida > Pinales > Pinaceae > Pseudotsuga > Pseudotsuga menziesii. The sequence continues at coordinate 3,391 of LPNX011072072.1, forward strand.
ATATAAGCATTCTTAGTATTGGTAATATTGGTGAACATTCCTCCATATGGGTGAAAGACAAATAACCATGAATATTATTGGATATTCTCCATATGAAACGACAACCAAAAGAGTATTTTAATTAATAAAGAATTATTTCATGGATTAAAATATGATGTTTATATTGAAAGGAGATTTATAGCACTTTTGCAATTAATGACATATCTTGTTTTCATAAATCACCAACACAACTGGATCGACAGTCACGCTGCATGGTTATATGATCAACCTCACGGCGATCTCAAAGAATATTTGTTTCAGATATCACATAGTTCGTGAGTGATTGTTGAATTAATGGTAATCTGTCAATGAGGTAGATTCGCCGGAAGGGAAGAAATAATACTGATTATGTGCGAAGTCATTGCCCAATTTGCTGAGCTATACGAGATCGCGGAGATGTTTAGATGTCATTGCACGGTTCTAAACAATCTTTAATTTTTTGCCACTTCGACTCAATCTGAAGGGATCTCAGTGATTTTCTCCACCGAATCGCGCTGGTTTTCGGTGCTCATCAGTAAAAATATATTTCTGTTTAGAAAAAATGATAGAGGGAGATGATTTTACTGCTATTTTCTTATTCTATCCTTTTATTAGACTATTTTTACAAGTCTTTCCTTTCTTTATGTGAGCGGTTGGATTGTTTTTATGCAGGTTCATAAAATAAGGAGTAGCAGTTCATTTTCCAGAGAAATTGCTGGGACTAAGAGAGAAAATGAACGAAACTGCCGGGAGATGAATTTCATTTTCAGCCAGTTATTAAAAACGCGTTTTCAACTGACAGGCGTTTTTCCGGGCCATATTGTGAGCAAATGGAGACAGATCTCAGAAATCCGCCACATGGGTTTTCTCCAGAACGGGCCCATTTATCTTTCTTCAGGTGGATTTCGCCAGAAAGTGATGGATTCTAGGATATTTCGGGGATCCTCTGAGCACGATTTTTGCAGTTGCGGCCAGCAGGGAAACTGATTGTTCCAGAAATTCGCCAGTGCTAAACTAAATTTGGATCCCATTGCTTCTGATTGGGATTATTTAAGAAGAAGAATAATTTGATGGTAGATGAGGTTGGACTGAGAGATTTCTCTTTCAGATCAAATCGCTGCTGTCAGGGTAATTTTGGGAAGGATCGACAGCATTGAAGAATTTTTTTTTCACTGTTTGTGTGTAGACCAAGAGCTGGAGCTAGGGGGTCGATAGTTTGTAAAGGGCTGGACAAGACCACTGTTTGGATGTTCCTGTGACTTAAGGCAGTTTGCTGCCAGTAGCTGTAGCATCTTTGAAACTGGTGATATCTATATACATTTACAGTATTTTAATACCATGCAAATGTATTCTTGATATCAGTCGATCTTCTTTCCCTTTTCTACAATTTCAATGTTTTGTCATTATTCCTTTGATGAATTTTTCAAATACATCACATATATTTTGTCGATTTACACTGTTTTCGATGTGCTAATATTTATATCATGTTATAAATTTGGTGTTGTCATCTGATATATTCGTCTGCTGTGTTATCTTGTTTAAGCTTCGAATTCCTTCTGAATATTAGCAGGATTCTTAACACAGTAGGATTATTGGTAATTCGATTTCAGTTTACTGTTTTTCTTCGCTCCCGATCGGGATAAAACCAAGAACAGATTGATAGTTGTTTTTTGTAAATTATTTTATGAAAAACAGCTATTGAATCAGACGTTTATATTTATATCTGATCCAGGTTATTTTCTGATTTTTGTAATTAATGTATATTTGTTAATAATGCAATTTCGGAACTCATTTAACATGTTTGATTAACTTTTGATTATTATATTATAAGTTAAGTTAATTGGATAGTTTTAGTTCATAGATTAATTTAATTATATTACTAATTTATTAGTAATCAGATTAACTAGTTTAATTTGTATATTCATTAACTAGTTTAATTTGTACATTCGTAGGTATTTAGTAGATTTAATTAACCAAAACAATAGCTTTAGTTTTATTTATAGACTTTCAGGCTAACAGAGCCTTTAAACCTGTCAGGAACAACCATCCCAAACAGCTTGGAACCTGCTTTAAGGATCTCGGTCTGGGTTGTTTCCCCCCGTTACGTGCATAGTCACATATGCCCGTCAACACATCCAAAGGTGTTTCGAGTTAAAATGTGTTTAAGATTAAGAACTATAGTTAGTCTTAACTATTTTATTATGAATTTGTTTCATTTTAATATGGGCTATTTTGAAGCAAGGGCACGTTATAGATGTTTTCCTAAAGGTAAAGGACCGTGAGCCTAAAAAGTGGAAGAATAATAAATCAAATTAATAGTAATGCTGCATAATTGAACGTAAAATGGTCACAACCAAGAAGAATATAAAGACATCCCATCCAACATATAATACAAATAGTTGTGCCATTTTGCAATAATATTAATACACATGAATAAATTGTCATCATCTCTATTTTTCATTTCTTCATCTCTATTTCGTGCAAAGTTTCTAACAACTTCAAATTGCAATTGTTATTAGTTTTCCTAAAATAAAGGATAAAAAAAGGAAAAAGGCCATTTCATCTGTTAGCATTATTTTGGTTTACAGGTGAGAAGAGGGGCTTAAGCCCCAATAAGGAGCTTAAAACTGTGAAGTTTTGTTAATGAGACTGAGGGTGGTATAATGGAGGAAAAATAGAAACCATGGTTTTCATTTTTTCCATGAAACCATAGGATAAAGTTTAAAAGTGTCTTAAGGAACAAAAAGGGTTGCTTGTGGTTTATGATAAAAAGATCGACGTCCCAGATCTATGGGGCAGAAAGATCAATGGTGAGTAAGGATTCCGCTAGCAAAAAATGCATGATGAAAGATTCGGTTGATAATCATCAGAATGATTAGCGGAGAAGGTTAACGGAGAAGGTTAACGATCAAGTTTGATTGGTGGTGGAGGTAAAAGATAGGGGAAATCTACGGTGGATATAGACTTCACTGGGAAAAGCTGTGCATCAAGAGAAAAGGTCAGTGAGTAGCGGAATATGAAAAGGTAGATGTTAAAGGGGGCACATGATCGATGACATAAGATGAGTGGTAGATATGAGTTTCACTCCCGCAACATGCACAGGAAATGGGGGAAGCCCGATCCAGTGGAATTTTTATCGCCTTCCACGTGGCGGGTGGAGGATCATTCCATTAGGAGAAAAGAGGTAGGAGAAAACCACTCCTCCTGATCTTGAAACCACCAATACATGGATATTATAAATAAAAGGGCATGTTTTTGGGGTTTTCTGATCCATTTAGTATTTGGCATGTTTTCGAACTTCGACTACTTCGACACAACCGAATTCGACTACTTCAACAGGTTCAGTATCGACTTCAACAAGTCCGAACCTTGACACAACCGACTTCAACAACCTCGACAGGTTTCGCGCTTGATATGCATTGTCGACACTGATGAATGTTGACCATCGACAGAATATCTCTCTATCTTCCAGTCGTCTGCGACAGTTGAACTTATGAACCCTTATAACTTATTTTGTAACTGAATGTTACGGGTAGTCACCCAAGCATCTCAGCATTCTATATAAACATGTACACTATTGTAGTATACATTGATCCACCTTCATGAAGAAGAAGTAATATTAGAATTTGGTTCGAATTCTTGCATATTGTCGGTGCGCATAATTTGTGTCTATGTAGTGTATTCCCTGCTTTATCAATTATTTTTATGCTTCCTCCATAACAGTGCTCAACTCCTTCAATCAAACTGTTGTCCCTAGCGTGCACCTAGGAACGACTTGGATCATCGTATCAGAGCTTGTTCAGAGCTTAAGTTACACAAGCACATCCATTGAATTTATTTAACTTATACATGTTCGTTATATACATATATGTGTTCCTAGAATTATGAAGTATGTTACTGTTAACACCCAAAAAGTGTCCACTACCTCATCTACCCCATTACATGGCTCATTTGTCCATTTTCCTACCATATTTCCCTTAAGAACCCATAAAACCATTTAAAATGCCTCCAAAAGGCCAAAAAACCCCTTTTTCCTCCAAAAAATATCCAAAATTCCTCTAAAAAAGCAAAATCCCCAAAAAGGGAAGAAAAGATATAAAATAATGAGGAAAAAAGAGGAAAAGAGGAAAAAGCCCTAAAAAGATGACCTAAACCATATGGTTTCCAAAAAACCATGGGCCAGCACTCCACCACTAAAAAACTATAAATAAGTGATGGAGACCCATTATTTCATATCCACAATCACAAGTATCCTGACTCTACCAAAATTGCTCTTGAAACCCTAGCTCACCCTTGAGCTACTTTCACCATTGAGAGCCCCTTTTGGCCCATTTCCACCATTGGAGAAAGAGAAGGAGCAGCTTGAAGCTCGGAGCCACCTACTCGGACCAGCGCAAAGGGCTTCACCAACCTTCACATTGGAGGTATTATCAATAAAAAACCATTCTTTATATTTTGTTTTTTGTTTCATGCACATGTTTAGATTTAGTTTTTATTTCTGTTATAGCTTTTAGTTTACATTTTACTGAACTGGTACTAAGGAATCCATTTTCCTTAGTAGGTGCTCATTCGCACAAGCTAGGGGTAAAACCCTAGCTACAGTTTTGGCGACTCCGTTGTTTTATTTTCTACAATAGTTTTTGTTTTTTCCTTTCGGTTGTCGCTTTCGGCCGCCGTAAACCGCATTTTTTCCTTCCGCAGTCGCGGCCCAACTGCGTGTTTCAGGACTTTTGTAATGTCCCCGATTTTGACCTTGTTTGCATGATGTATATATTGTAATTAATCGTGGTGAGGAGCTCAAGGCAAAAGCCCCACCATCGATTTGTCTGTGTATGTTTTGGCAATAGGGATAATTGCCGATGGTATGCTATGCTATAAGGAACATTATAATTCGGCATCATGTAAACCTGCACATCAATTAAAATAAACGACAACCAGCTACGGCAGTGCAACGTTGAATGAAAAGGGCATGGTTCCAAAGGATAAGGGGTGGGGGATGTCAAACCTTGGTTTATGGGGGAAAAACCCATGTTTATCACCCTTGTTGATTGCCACCTTTTTTGTCTCACCCAACCTTGTCAACCTCCTTAATGCTCAGCTGGTGGTTGAGGAGTTATGGCTGAGGGCATTTATTGCTTAAGTGGTGGTGGTTGTGGGAGGCTGTCAGCCTTACCCAATTTCCCACTCCACCCACGATTGGCCATTCTTCTCCCTCACGCACTCTTCCCTTACACGGATTTTCCCCATTGTTTTCCATGGTCGGTTGTTCTCACGCCTGGTTTGCTCATCCTCACGCAGAGGTCGATGGTCTGTTTATCCTCCCGATGGCCTGTTGATTCGCGCGCAGAGAGAGGCTATTTTCCCTCACGCGCAGGCTAGAATCCTCACGCAGAAATCGGGTATGTATTTCCCGTGCATTTTGCTGTTGGGTGCAAGTTTTTCCTCACGCACAGATTGTTTGGGTTGTTTTCCCATGTGAGAGGCGTGCTCACTGTTGTTGCTTTGGGGCTGTTGTCTTCCCCATGTTTTTGTGTTAGCTGTGGTGTCCAAATTCGTTTTGGGCCACTGTGGAATGCCAATTTGTTGGCTGTGTTCTCCTCTGTCCATGCTGGGGTTTGCTTATCCTTCGTTTCGGCTGTGCATAATTGCTGTCATTCCCATTGTGAAATTGGGCTGCTGAGGTACCCTGGTTTGGGTTGCAGCTGAGTTGTTTTGGCCACGATTAGGGCCAAAACCAACTCTGAGTTGCCTTGTAGTCTGGAGCCGTGTATCACCTTTCGTTTGGGACCGTCACCTATTGTTTATGACTTCTCCTCAAGGCTGGGAAGGGACTGTTTTGCTGCTGGTATGCAGTGGTTGGCCTTTGGGCTGCGTTGGCTTGGCAGATTTGTGGGCAGCCTGATAAACGCAATGGTGCTTGCATGTTGTTTTGTGCCCCTTGGCTATGTATAATCCTGCAATTGACCCTTATTCCGAAGGAATCATGCCCAGCTCGGGGGTGGCAGCGTTGCTGAGAGATTGATGAGAAAGCTGGCCTATGGTTGGGTGGAACATTGCAGCGATGTAGCTGGTTGCGGGTGAATTCTTCATCAAAAGATAAGTCTGCTGTCTATACTTCATCTCTGCAATTTATATTGATGTTAAATTAACTATAATGATCTTGTTGAATGCTGGTTTATGAGTATGTGTGCTTCCGCTGTATGATTGAAGATAAATGCATCTGTGTATGCTTAATTCCAGCATTGATTTCATTTGATTATGTTCATGGGGCCATTTGCCCGGTTGTGTTGATGTGTTCGTCGCGTCCTCTTCGCCGGTTGAGGGACAGGGACGTGACACCTTTACCTGCGACCAGACCGCAGCTCTCAGACTTTTTCCCGCGCCCCACCGGCGGATTCAAGTCTGTTACCTGCGATCCAGACACGGCTAATCAACCTATTTTCTGCAGTCCGACCGCGCCTGTCGGCCATTTTCCTGCATCCCGGCCGCGCCTTTGAGCCCCTTCGATATGACCCGACCATGTCTTTTCCTTCCGCAGTCGCGGCCCGACCGCGTTTGTCAACCAAAAACCTGCGACCTGTCCGCGTCTATTTCCTTCAAACCTGCGGTCCGACCGCCCGATCCAGCCATAGACCCACGGTCTGATTTCTGTAGTTTTTCCTGTATTTGACCCCAACCCCTTTGCTACCATATTTTCTGCATCTACACAGCCATCTGTTCTACCTACAGCCTTTTCTGCACCATTATTTCTGTTACCTTTTTACAGCATTGTTTTTAAAATTTCAGCATCTTTATTTCAGAAAATTTTGCATGTTTAAATTTTGAATTCAATATTACTGTTAGTTCATCACCTCACGAGCACACACTCTGTCACCTAATTCAAGTGAGACTTAAAAACTACTTAACTCAACCAACATTCTAACCCCACTTGGGGAACACAAAAGAATCTTTGTAGTTAGGTAGGATCGGGGGGATAGGCTTCCAATAACACCCCTCGGTTACTTACACTTGAGACATAGCTGTTGTCCAATTAGGGAACCAAAATCCCCTAGTATTTTTTGGCACGGTCACAACCAGTTTACCAGAAGGCCTCTCCCTTAGGAGGGTTGAAGTCATGAGATTGGTTCCGGAGGCCTGAGTGGAATACCGAACTCCATTCAGTAACTGAAGGGCTACTTTTCGCAGTTCTCGGGATATCCCTGTATAGGGGTATTGCGGTAAAAGGACCAAGAGGCAGATTTACCTTTCTGGACGTGTCATGAACGGGGTATCTTAGTTGCCATTCTTCTAGGATTGACTTCCCGATGTCCCTCCCGGTAGGGAGATATCTCAGCCACTTGGCTTTCCTATTCATATTGTCTAACTTGGATTTCATCACCTTGCAGAGGATATGTCTAGTTGAGTCAGAATACTTTTAGTTAGGTGTTTGCATGCTCCCTTACCTCCTTTTGGTCTAGCGAGTCCACCGTTTTTTATTTTTTGTAGGCAACCTGCTGCTTGTTGGTATTCTGACCATTTCTGTTGATACTCCTCCTATTGTAGCACGCTGTTACAGTGGGTGTTTTGAGCTGGTTGTTGGCCTGAGTGCCCTATTTTTTTGAGCTCTCCTTCTGCACACTCGGTTGCATTAGGGTTTTTGAGCTGTTTTTTACTCACCTCAACCCACAGAGCTGTTTGTTACCATTGAGTTCCCGAGACATTCTCGGCGCCTCAGAGGCGAACCCCCATAGCACGGTTCACTTGACACCACTTGTCATCGACGCAGACCGTCCTCACTTGATACCACTTATCATAGATCTCGATCCTTGTCACTCGACTCCACTCGTCAGTGGCATAGGACTCAGTCACCAGATATTGACGCCCCTTATTTTACCTCCGATTCTGAGCCAGAGTCCGAGAACCCCATTTACACTGCCCCTACTAGCCCCATGGCTGGCGTGACTCCCACTCCCATCTTGGTCGGAACCGTTGGTGGCACATCCACCACTACACCAGTTACCACACCTACTTTGGGTATGCCCTCCACGGGGCCCCCGTCTACCGTTCCCCTCACGACACCTATTCCCGCAGTAGGAATACCCATCCCCACTCCATCAGTGACTCAGACTACCCATGCTGGTGCAGGACCGTCCTATACCACTTTAGTTCCCCCACTGGGGGGTAACCTCCCTCACATTACCCCTCCACTTGGGGGCATCAGCCCCAACTTGGTCCAACCCACTACCGTGTCACATCCTCCTTCCAGTTTGCCATTCATGGCTAGTCTCAACCTACCTGACCTAGCCATATTGACCAACGACCCTATCAGACATGGCCCAGCGTGGCCTCACATGCCCACCAAGCTCCCCTCTGACATCCCTAAGTTCGAGGGCAAGGCAGGTGAGGACCCACAAAACCACATTATGTCTTTCCATATATGGTGTTCCTCCAACTCCATAGTGGACGACTCCATTCGCCTCCGTCTATTACAGCGCACCTTCACTGGCTCTGCTGCCAAGTGGTATATCGAGCAACCCCATGGAACCCATGCCACCTTTACTTCCCTTGCCTCAACTTTCCTGCAATTCTTCCAGTTACCTGTCTGCTATGATGCAGGCGTTGAGATCCTCCTATCATGCAGACAAAACACTGCTACCCACATCACGGACCACATTCATGAGTGGCGTCGACGCCGTAGCTTATGCAAGATCAAATTAGATGATCGGATCTTCCTAGATTGGTTCCTCAAATCACTCCTTCCTGTCATTGCTAAGGATGTGGCATCCGAAAGACCCCAGTCTGAAGAAGAGGCCATCCTTAAGGCCCAGCGATTCGACCTCATTTATGCCCAGTCGGGTTATCTCTATATCGTTATACCTGATGCCCCTCACGGTGATACCTCCCAGCACGATGCGTCGGGGGCATCCCACACCGCCGACGACATCATTGGCCGTGTCTCTACGCATCCTCAACCATTTTCCATAGCATGTCCTACCCCTGGCCCTGACCTTTCGCGAGCTACCTCACAGTCTGGAGCACCCCACTCGTATGCTCCCATGACACATCACCACCATTCCCATGGACCCCCATGTCCACCTCAGTATTTCGGTCATGCGACTCCCGCCTACGCCTCCCCGGTCGCACCTCAGCCCTACTACCACCAGCAAGCTGCACCAGCTCCTGCGCCTTCACAAGCCTAACCCGCTTATTATCACCCACAGGAAGCCCCTGCGGCCCACCCACAACCCGCTCCACAGCCCCATCAGTAACCCCCTCAAGTTGCTGCACCTGCGTAGCCTCCACCTACATATCATCCACCGCATCCTGCCCCAGCACCTGCGCAACCTCAGAATCCACCCGCTGCCCAAGGGCAAGTTTACGCCCAACAAAACCCGTAGCCAAACCAGAACAACCAACGCAACCAGGGCCAACAAAACCGCGGCAGGGGCCGAAATCATGGGAACAACCAACCCACCGAGCAAGCTGGTCAACCCCCTAATCCCCCCGCTAATAATAACACGGCCCGTGCTAACCAAAACCCTGATCTCCCGCCCAAGCAGGCTAAAAACCCCAATTTTCGAACAAACTATCCTTGTTCTATTTGCGGGGTCTATGGCCACTACACACATTTTTGTCCACACATGGAGCGAGTTCGGCAACTTTGGGCTGCTGATGCACAACGCCAAGGGCATGCGGCTCCTCAAGCACCACCCAACCCCCCACAACCTCAGCAGCCACCTTTGGTGTTACAAAACCCCTTACCAAACCAAGGCGTAGTAAACACTGAACCGTTGGCTCCCCCTCAAGCCAACGCACCAAACCAACAACAAATCACTTACGCTGCTCCTGATCAACCCATGTTTGACTTAGGTACCCACCACTTGTTGATGATGTCCTCCGATGAGGTCAACCTCCAGACTCGGCGGAACCAATATGGCTCCACCCCTGAAGCCCCTCCTACCGATAAACCCACTAACGCTCACCCCACTGATTAGGCGTTATGCATACCTCCACCTCCACTAGATGGCGCTCCCAAAGCACCTCGTTTCCCACTTCGCCGTATCAACAATAACCCCAACGCACGGGCGGCGTCAAACTACAACATTGTCGATGACTTAGCCCAATCCCCCGCAGCCATGTCTGCGTTAGAAGTCTTAAAAAACTACCCTTCGCAGTGCAAGAATTTACTCTCATCCATTGGGGCTATCGATCCAAATGATTCGAGTTTAATGGCATTCGATTTGGCCCAATCCGAACCCCGCCTGCCTTCCACTTTAGCATTCCAAGTTTCTGTTTCCATTCGGAATTTTGTCGTCCATCGATGCATTATTGATGAAGGTGCCTCTACATGTGTCATGCCCACCTCCATCTGGTAGAAAATGGGATCCCCCCCTCTCCAGCAGTCCTCTACTGCATTGCGAGCCTACGACGGCCGTTCGGCTCAACCACAAGGCCTATTAGCTAACGTCCCCATCCAGCTGGCGGGCAAAACCGTCCTCATAAACATTGAGGTTATTAATGCACCACTTTATTATAACCTTTTACTTGGCCACAGCTACATGTATGCCATGCGGGCGGTAGCTTCTACCGTTTTTCGTACCATGATGTTCCCCCATGAGGGACGCGTGGTCAAGGTTGACCAACTCACCTACCATGATCCCAATGCCCCCGCGGCACCCGAAAATGTTCTCCCCATGATTGAACAACCTGTTTCGGGTGCCACCACCTCATTTGTTTCCTCTATGGGACCCGGAGTTTACTCAGACGCGCCAATGACCTCGACCTTTCAATCTATTCCACCCCCATCGCCCGACACTGACGTGTCTGACCTATGTACCATGTCCCATACCACACAAACTCCTACTAATCAACCGCCCTTGTTACCTAAACCCCCTTTAGTCCCTAGTCACATTGGTGCTACACCCATCCATACCATTCCTTTCCTCTTCCCTCCCTCAGGAGTAGTTAGCACCCCAGTCATGGCTACCCTTAGCCTCCTGGGGTTAACATTAGGACTACCCGTTTGGTATCTTTCGCCTCCCGTTCCTCCGCCGACACCAAATGTCGTCTTGCAACTGGTGCATCCCATTGTCACTACTAGTCAACCACCTCCTGGTATCGCTACCCCGTCGTCCTCCATGAACCCCCCCGCTCCTCTTACCAAACCCACTAGGGGCAGAGGCCCCCAACCTTACACTGCTGTCCCACCTCCTATGACAGTCAAAAACCACCCTATGTTTCGTGCTCCTCCCAAATGCGCATTGTGCGATGAGTTTTGGGCCATGCGACTCACCTATGTCCTCAGTTACCGGCATTACAGGAGTACATGCAAACGCTTGATGACGACCCTACTATCTCGGTTGTCTACCTAGATTCAACCCCTAAGCCTCGCGACAAATCCCTGCACACTAACCAATCCTGTGCCCTATGCGGTGTTTACGGGCATTACTCACATCACTGTCCTGAACCCCCCGAGTATAGAGCAGCTCTCTTTGAGATGAACAATCCGGATCTTGAGACGGCACCACTCACCATTGAGGAAATCCACCCCCCGGTCTCTTCCTCTTCCGAAGAGGTTAATACCATATATATGATCTCTTCTGTCACTACTCCCTCGTCAACCGACTTGACGACACAAACATTCTGTACTGATGAGGAGATTCTCGAGGCTCTCACTACCCCGGATTATCCCTGGGATGACATGCACCATCGTTCCTACTTCCTCCCAGAGGTATCCTTCTCTAACATTGCTACCCAATTTGCCGTTGAATCCAAAGACTTCCTTCCCCACAAGGTCAACTGGTTCAAGGACCCTATTCCTGCTCCTGACGCCTTCGAAGAGGGTAACATGGCCAACATCTCACCTGTCATCCAAATTGATATCGCGGCCCTAGGAAGCACCCCCGAACTCATCACTTTAGGAGCCTCTTGCAGTAAGCAAGAAATTGAGGAATACAACAAACTCTTCAGAGAATTCCGTGATGTCTTTGCCTGGTCCTATACTGAAATGCCCGGTCTTGACCCTTCCATTATAGAGCACCACATTAACACATGGCCTGATGTACCCCCCGTTCGTTAGAAACGGCGTCCTATTCATCCCTCAAAACTCCTAGCTATCAAAGCAGAGATTGAGAAACTTCGCACGGCAGGATTCATTTATCCTATTGCCTATACCACCTGGGTTTCAAACCCTGTTCCCGTTAACAAAAAACAAGGCACCCTTAGAGTATGCACTGACTTCCAAGATTTAAACCGCGCCTATCCCAAAGACAATTTCCCCATGCCATTTATTGACCATCTCATCGATGCGTGTGTGGGGCATGAAGTCCTCTCGTTCATGGACGATTTTTCCGGATACAATCAGATCCAAATCCGAAAGGAAGACCAGTACAAAACTTCCTTTACTACCCCATGGGGCACCTTTTCCTATCGCGTCATTCCTTTTGGCCTAAAAAATGCTGGTGCCACATTCCAGCGGGCCATGACCTATTGCTTTCATGATTTGGTCCATATCCTGCTCGTCTACCTTGATGACCTTACAGCTCGTTCCCGAAAATGATCAGACCACCTTAACGACCTTCGGCAAGTTTTTCTGCGTTGTCGCAAATATCAGATCCGCTTGAACCCACACAAGTGTGTCTTTTGCGTTTCGGCAGGCCGATTGTTGGGTTTCATTGTTTCCCAGAAAGGAATTACTGTTGATCCCCTGAAAGTTCAAGCCATCTTAGACCTTCCCCCTCCTCGAACGCTCCGGCAACTCCAAAGTCTGCAAGGGCGATCCAATTTCCTTCGACGCTTCGTTCCTGATTACGCCACAACCGTTCATGGTTTCTTGTGCCTGCTCCGTACCCACATACCCTTTTTCTGGGACGAGCAAGCAGAAGCCGCTTTCGAAGCCCTCAAGAAAGCTCTCTCACAAGCCCCCTTGATCTCCCCTCCAGATTTCTCTCAGGACTTCATCCTCTACGTCTCGGCATCTGAGCATGCTGTGTCTGGAGTCTTGGTTCAAGAAGACACCTCACACCAAGAGCATGTCATTTACTACGTCAGCCAGACCTTGTCCGGACCACCCCTACGTTACCCATATGAGGAGAGACTAGCCCTAGCAGTGGTCTTTTCCGTCCAAAAATTGCGACACTACATTTTACTTAGTCATACCACAGTTGTCGCTGATTCTAACCCCATGGTATATCTCCTAAACCGGCGGCTCCTACAAGGTTGTGTGGCTAAATGGGTCATTATCCTCCAAGAATATGACCTCACATTCCGGACACCTAAGAGCACTAAAGCCCTTGTGCTTTACCAGCTCATCACTGATCTCCCTTCCTTTCTCCCGGCCCCACCTATCTCCGATGAGTTACCTGATAATCACTTGTTCACTATCTCGTCCGATGACCCATGGTACGGTGATATCTTGTTATACCTACATACGCAGAAGTTCCGCCCCACAGTCACTCGCAATGAACGTTGTCATATCCGTCACCAGGCCTCTCTCTACCTCCTCCTAGGAGATGTCCTCTACCGGCGAGGGGTCGACACAATTCTTCGTCGTTGCCTTACACACGAGGAAGCTGAATAGGTCCTTAATGATTGTCATAGCGGTGCCTGCGGTGGCCATTTCTCCGGGATGACCACTACCCAAAAGGTCATCCACACCGGATACTTCTGGCCCACCCTTTTTACCGACTGCATCACTGCGGTTAAGCATTTCCATAACTGCCAACTTTTTTCCCCCAAGGCCCGGACACCACCTGCTCCATTACACCCAGTCATCACCATTGGTCCCTTTTGCAAGTGGGCCATCGACTTCATGGAGTGTAGACCCTCATCTGCAAACGGCCATAAGTACATCATTGTTGGCGTTGATTACTTCACCAAATGGGCGGAAGCCATGCCCACCTTCAACTGTACTGCTGACACTGCTGCCCGTTTCTTTTTCAACCATGTTATCACTCGATTCGGGGTCCCTAAACAGTTGGTCTCATACCATGGATCACACTTTGAAGATTCCATTTGGCGCGAGTTATCCACCCTCCTCAAGTTTGAACACCAGTTTTCCTCTGCTTACTACCCTTAAGGGAACGGTCAAGTAGAAGCTGTTAACAAAATCCTAAAAACCATACTCCAATGCACTGTTGACCGGCATAAGTCCAATTGGCACCATATGCTATTCCCTGCCTTATGGGCTTACCGTACCTCCACCAAGACCGCCACTAGTTTTACCCCATTCCATCTAGTTCACGGTGTTGAATCTGTCCTCCCCATCGAGTGTCAGATACCTGCCTTACATATCGCCGTTGAGCTTCTCCCCAATACCTCCCCCCTTGAGCAACGTCTGCTATCCCTCGAACAAGCCGATGAAGATCATCGTGCCACTCTCCAGAACATTGAAGCTGCCAAAAACCGATCCAAATCCGGATATGACAAACATGTTCACCCTCGAACTTTCCACGAAGGGGACCTCGTCCTCGCCTATGACCAAGCCCACGACAAAACCGGTAAAGGAAAGTTTGAGTCCATGTGGCAAGGCCCTTACATTGTGAAGACTTGCCTCGGCAAGGGGGCATACATTTTAGCCGACTCTGAAGGCCACCTTTTACGCAACCCCCGTAATGGGTTGTATCTTAAACGTTTCTACCCATAACTGAAACCGCGACCTCATTGGTCCGCAGTGTACAGTTTTCTCTCTTTTTTTTTTCACCCTTTTTACCATAATCTCACACTCATCATTTTTTGCATGCCCACAGATGGACCATCTTCCACCTTATTACATTGGCTTCGCTGATGGAGCAAGCCGCTGGTCTCCCAACCTGGCTTCTGCAGCATGGGTCTTATATTCCCCTTCCAACGAACTGATTCACCTTGACGGAATATGTATAGGCGCCGCAACCAATAACCAGGTGGAGTATGATGCTGTGACCGGTCTCTTGACTGCTGCCCTCCAGATGGGCATATGTCACCTTCATGTGTTCCTGGACTCCCAGCTACTTGTCTCCCAGCTCAACAACTGCTACTAGGTGCGTGATCCCTGCCTATTTAGAAAATTCCTGCGTACAAAACAACTCAGCCGACAGTTTGAATCCATCACATTCACACATGTCCCAAGAGCTTTCAATAGTGTCGCAGATCAAATGGCCAATAACATCCTAGATTGGCATATCAATCACACCATGAAACACCTCCATCCTACATAGCATATCATCAAAATATATAAAAACCCAAAAAGATTGCATTGCATCAACATTGGCATCCATGAACGTAAACCATAAAACCACATTTGCATCCATAGGGGCATCCACGTGCCCAACATCCTAAACTACTTGCATCCACGTGCAATACAAAGATATAACACACCATAAAGCGCATCCACGTGCGTACAACTAAGACAACATCACAAAAAGGTGCATCCATGTGCATATATATATATATATACATGTCACAGTGCTATACATGTCCTGAGTACCCCTGTACTCAGCTATACAAAAAATGTATGTACATCCCTAAAGCCTCATAAGGTACAGGCTGTAGCTACAAAACTCGGGGGGAGTCCCCTGCTCTCCCTAATGAGATTCGTACCCCGCATCGCTATTAGTGTCCGCTACCTCTGACTCCTCCTCTCGCTCCTCCTCTGGAAAATCCTCATCCCCTTCGGGCTCCTGTGCCCGTGCCCTATCCGCCAACGGCGCCACCTGGATCGCGATAGATTTGAAATCCCAGGGTGCCCGCATGCACTCCTGCACCACATCCGGATCAAGGTCCCCCCACCCCTTGTCGGTCACCCCCACAAGCAAACAGTCTAGCAGCACCCATATGGACTCCAGTGTCCCCTCTGCATCCCGGTGACGCACCTCCCCCCGCCCAGGCAGAGCCGGAACGGCCACAATCCCCCTCCACGCCACATGCCCTGGCGGCGGCCTCAGGCCCACATCTGCAGATCACCCATTTGTCAGTAACAATATATCAAATGACTATCATACATAAAACTTGACAATGCAATTAAACCATACGTACCATCTGGTCCCCATGCCTGTCATGGCGGCCGTGGTGCCTCCGGATCGCCAGTATAATCCATATCTCTATATGGATAGTCGTCCAGGGTCAACAGTAGCTAGAGCCACTGCAGGTACAGCTCCTGGGTAAAGTATCTCCCAACATCGCCGCCACCACGGCGGCGCATCATCTCGCCCCACCGCACCATCCGTGGCTCCTGCACGCCTCCTGCTCTCATTGGCACCCGCGGCCGCAGCGTGGGTACCCTCTCCATGAAGAATGCGCATAAAAATGAACCATAGCAAAAACCCTTGCCAGATTCCTTCGCTGCTGTCAGCTGCCGCTGCACGCAGGTCAGGAACATCTGGCCCCAAGCATAATACACACCGCCCAGCATGCGCTCCACCAGCTGCATCTGGCCCCCCGACACCTTCTCCAGTGACTGGGATCCCAAAACCCGTACCACACATGCTGCCATGGGTCGCACTGCCGGCTCCTATAAGTCTCTCACCAAGAGTGCATTCCTATGCACCTGAGCCTCTGCCCCATAAAATCGCTCCAGCATATCATCCATATCGATGTCCCCAGACACCCGTGGCTGAGTATCTGCCACCCTGCCCAGACAGGGCAGCCCCGTCAAGAAGTATACATCAGTCAGGGTGAGGTCCACCCTCTCACCCTGCACTCGGAAATCCTGTATGTCTGGCTCCCAGAAACTAACCAGTCAGTTTAGCAGCAACGCTGCTGACCGTATCATAGGTACCTGCGCGAACTTCAGCAGCCCGAACAACCCTAGCATCGACCGCACCCAGCGATCCTCTCGGACGATGGCCATAATCTCATCCGGTATCTCCCGCTCTCTCCATAGAACCTGTGGCATCCTGTCAATCACACAACGAAGACTCATCAGAATCAAATGAAACAAATAGACCTTCCCACTCATCCAAAAAACCGGAACATCTCGGTCACTAACCGCGGTTGTCAGGCCTAAACCCGCGGTTTCCGACCGTGGCTGTTCGGCCTACAGTCGTGGTCTCCGACCGCGGCTGTCAGGCCTACAGTTGCGGTCTTCAACCACGGCTGCTAGGACCAAACTCGCGGTCCCTAGCCGCGGCTGTCCGGCCTAAACCCGCGGTCCCCAACCGCGGCTGTCCTGATCTAAACTCGCGGTCTTGGACCGCGATTTCAACCCCCTAACCCACGGTCCACCCACGTAGACCGTACAAATCATCCCTTGGGACCCACTACCTACCCCCCAAACCCAAAAACATGCATGTATGTGTTTGACAGAATACTTGTATCTCCCGAATCTGAAAACGGCCGGTCGGATCGTCCAGAAATGCCACCTCAGCTCTGGTCCACTCTGATCACGAGTCAAATTCAAATAGTACAAATGACACTTGTCATGTTGGGCCCACTTACTATTTATAGTCCGTTGACTTTGTTCTTGTTTTGGCCATTCTAAACCCATACAGAGTCCATTCTCCAAACCGTTTCCACCATTGGAATCAGCACGACGAGACCGTCACGATGGTCACCTCGTTGCATTATTTTTTCTACGTCAGTTTTTTCCCATTTTTTAGACACCGCTAGTCGCCTCGGTTTGCGCACCACTTCGGCCGCTCTCCGTTTTTAACACTTTTTATATCACCGGATTCATTTTTCCGAGCTCATGATGATGCTTGAGATCATTTCTCGCTCTCACTTGGTACAATTTCAACATTGTGTCCCGACATCTTGCTACCTCAATGTACGAGCCACATCGGCCGCCATCAGATTGTTCCATACTTTTTACATGAGCCATCCACTCTTGTCATACTGCAAATGTTCCGTTATTTTTCCACCATTCATTCACCCCGCAAGGAGGCCCACCAGTGTTCCCCCCCACCCTCGTTCCTGGTCATCATAAATGTTCCTTGATTGAACGCTTCCTCCTTGCCTTACCATTCTATCAATTCAGAGTCTTCTTATTTGTTTTCAGACTCCTTAAAATTGAAAGCAACCACGAGCATGAATTGTCCTGGGCTCGTAAAATCCACACGACAGTACCATTCCATTAATTCAAAGTCTTCTTATTTGCTTTCCGACTCCTTAAAATTGAAAGCAATCACGAGCATGAACTGTCCCGGGCTCGTAAAATCCACACGATAGTACCATTCCATTAATTCAGAGTCTTCTTATTTGCTTTCAGACTCCTTAAAATTGAAAGCAACCACGAGCATGAACTGTCCCGGGCTCGTAAAATCCACACGACAATACCATTTCACTACTTTAGAGTCTTCTTATTGCTTTCAGACTCCTTAAAATTGAAAGCAACCACGAGCATGAACTGTCCTGGGCTCAGAAAATCCACACGATAGTACCATCTTATATACACACTTCTTCTAGTTCCCTAACCCATGAAGAAGTCCCCCCGCGCCTTCTGGCACTATGATCGATCCTCTCGGTAGCACCCCCAATTAGGTCGCCTTTGTTCAGAGTGTTCTGCAGTCTCCTGCCATTTGACCACAGCATTGAGTCTCCCTCAGGCCAGTCACCCTCCCAGATCCCATACAGCTATGATCCCTTTTCCACCAGTCAGTTTCATATGCTACCCGATCATCCCCGCCATCATACTCTGAACAAAGGAAGTTTGAGTCCTCCCACTCTACTTGCCCAGTTATTTACCCCAGTTTATCAACCCTGCCATCAGTACTATCACATTTCGGTTTTGCACCTTGCGCTCCTGTCAAGGAAACATCATTGCCTTGATAGTTGCAGGTCTCTCCCTCTATCGACGACAACCCCTCTATTCCAGAGGATAGACCCAGAGGTCCCTGCGTCTTGGACCCATCACCATCTGTGGGGAGTGCCTACGGACCATTTTGGGAGGAGTCATCATTGCCTCTCCGAATGGTTGTTTATCACATGCTCGACTTCAGCACCTTAATCGCATCATTGAGAATCACACAGGATGTATATCCCTTCCATTATGTGTCGAAGACCCCGGATTTCCCCCGACTCTAGCACATTGGTGAGTCACTTTGGAACACCCAGTTATATGTTCCCGTGGATGTCCGGGCTGCATTGGCGATTGTATTCGGAAGCCATCCAGTTCCATGCTTCCTTGAGTACCCAGTTCAGTTCCAGTTCAGTGTACCATTGCAAGTTTGACCCTTGTCACTCTGATCCAGCAGCTCATCAGTTCCTTTGGTACCACATTCAGTAGCACTGCTATCATTCCAGTGAAACAGTTGTTCAGCTCAGACATGGTCAGCCCAGCAGTATGTTCCATATTTGTGTCCCTTCTGGACCCTTATGATATACACAGTGGTTTTCTATGTATCCTACAGGTCCTTCTTTTCGGGCCTCACAGTTACTTTTATGTATCTTGATACGAGCATGGGTATGCCTGCCTTGTCCATTTATTGAGACTCTTCCTCATTCAACATTTGAGGCCATTTATATGTCAGGTCCCCATATTTTGGACCCCATTGTTATCACTATGTTATATCCTGATACGAGCATGGGAATGCCCACCTCGTCCATATGATCAGATGATTCCTCATCCATTATTGAGGTTATGTACTTTTCAGTCCTTGCAGTTGGTTCGAGATCATTGTTCCAGGCTTCAGTTGTTTTCTTCTCTTCTCCACACCCCAGGAAAACCATGCATGACTTATGATGTCAATCGGCCATACGATGAGCTCCTGCCCTCGCACATCAGGGGGCAATCTGTTAACACCCAAAAAGTGTCCACTACCTCATCTACCCCATTACATGGCTCATTTGTCCATTTTCCTACCATATTTCCCTTAAGAACCCATAAAACCATTTAAAATGCCTCCAAAAGGCCAAAAAACCCCTTTTTCCTCCAAAAAATATCCAAAATTCCTCTAAAAAAGCAAAATCGCCAAAAAGGGAAGAAAAAATATAAAATAATGAGGAAAAAAGAGGAAAAGAGGAAAAAACCCTAAAAAGCTGACCTAAACCATATGGTTTCCAAAAAACCATGGGCCAGCACTCCACCACTAAAAAACTATAAATAAGTGATGGAGACCCATTATTTCATATCCACAATCACAAGTATCCTGACTCTGCCAAAATTGCTCTTGAAACCCTAGCTCACCCTTGAGCTACTTTCACCATTGAGAGCCCCTTTTGGCCCATTTCCACCATTGGAGAAAGAGAAGGAGCAGCTTGAATCTCGGAGCCACCTACTCGGACCAGCGCAAAGGGCTTCACCAACCTTCACATTGGAGGTATTATCAATAAAAAACCATTCTTTATATTTTGTTGTTTGTTTCATGCGCATGTTTAGATTTAGTTTACATTTTACTGAACTGCTACTAAGGAATCCATTTTCCTTAGTAGGTGCTCATTCGCACAAGCCAGGGGTAAGACCCTAGCTACACTCAGCAACACAAGCAGACACTATCTTCAACTTCAGAAAAGATAGCCAAAGAAGCAGAAAATAGACACGCAACTGAGGAGACAGAGCAACTCATAGAAAAAAGAACTAGCTCGTTAGCGAACTGAAATGTTTGCCCAGTTTAGTGAGATTCTCATGCAACTCACTTCGACATCCGGAGAATCCTCGATGAGACCCCACTTCGATAAAATCATCCCCTTCAAAGTGCAAATGAATATGGACATACTGAATCTTGAAGGCAAGATTGACGCAGAATCTGTCGACAATTGGGTTCAACAATTGGAATCTTACTACTCCACGAATCAATTCTCTGAAGTGGAAAAGATGACCATTGCATCCTTAAAGATGTCAACCTCTGTACATTGATGGTGGGAAAATTTATCGACAAAGATGGAAAAATAAGTTATAACGGTTTGAAAGTTCAACCGTCACAGACGAATGGAAGATAGAGAGGTATTATGTCGATGTTCGATAGTCTTTGGTGTCGACAATGCATGTTTATATGTTGTATGTCGAGTGTGAAACCTGTCGAGGTTGTCTAATTTGGTTATGTAGAAATAATAGATCAATTCTATGAGCAATGATGCTAAGAATAAGCACAGGAAATAGATCTTGCTACTAAGAATTCTCACAAGCACACACAGGAAAAATAGAGAGAAGAAAAGAGACTGAATCACATGAATGAAGAGATGAATATTGGTGTGTATCCTTCCATTGAATAATGACGAATAATAGTGTACATAAATAGTACATCCCTAATAGAAAAATCGAGTTGTACGGAGACAACTCATAAAGCTCAAAAACGATGACTTACCAAAATATGGCAAACCCCCCTAGGTGGCTAAAGCACTTCCCAAATCTATCAAGGACCTCACGAATTGGAAAAATAATGAGTGAGTTGTCAAGGGATATGGAAAAAAATGCTAATCCTAGAAAATGGAGAAAAACTAATGGAGGATGGGTTGGAAACAAAAGTTACCAGTTTCCTAGTTGACTAGCTTTTATCTTATCCATAGAAAAGCAGAAAAAGTAGAATAAAGCAAAATATGGTGTAAAGTGTTGTATACTAATTATGGATGGTCAAAAGGTGGTCAATATCAACCCAAAATTAGAAATAAATAATTCTTAGGATATAGATGGCATGTATTGAATTTAAGGTGCAAGTGGATGCCAACTAATTAAGCTAGTGGGTGAATAATTAATCAAATAATGATTAATTATTTTATCCTAATTTATGAGTGGGTTTAATATATTCCAACACTCCTCTATAAGTGTGACTTTATGATGGTATGACAAAAAATATAGATGCATATAGGGCTTAGCAACAAGTCTATGGTCACCCTTTAAGAATTATTATGTCCATAAAAGTGAGGAAAGAGGCAAAACCACATGGGGAAAATCCTCCCTCAAGAAAGGACAAGGCACGGAATTTTGAAATAATATTTCTTCAACATATCCTTATCTTCACTTGAATGAACTGAGTGAACTGCTTCTGGTTGGAAGACTTGTTGAAGAAATCATGAACTCCATGATCATGAGCTGGAGTGTAGAACCTGCAAGAAGGAAGAGGAGAGACTCCTTGTATCTCATCATCTGATGAAGTAGGAAAATTATCTGAATGTTTCTTGCTACTGTCAATCTCTGATCTGCAAACATAATCTAAATTGGAAAAGAGATCTATGCATACTGCTTCCCAAAGAGTACAAAAATTAAGACAATTTATTCCACACCCAATTCCCTGAATAGATGCAAAATTGTGATGTGAATCACATGTCAATATTCCAATATGATGTAGCACCTATATAGGTATGATATGAGGCTAATAAAACTCTGATATATCAGAAATATTAGTATATGGAATAGAAAGGAAAAATGCTTTAGTGGCTCCATGAGGATATAGGGATAGACTAGCAAAATTATGAGCAACTGGGAAAAACTGATAGGTGTAAAAATATGAATGATGGATGGGCATCATATCTGAACCATAAGTGTTTACTACATATCCAAACATGTTTAGTATCATTCCAAATATGACTAAGGACATGGATAACCAGCCACTGAAAGATAGGAAATACTTCAAACCATGTAAGATAAATATCACTGCATAAGAGACCAATGAGGAATCAACTAGTGAGCTTGGGATTTGTATAGTCTTTGGATTATTCACAGGTATGGTATATGGTATGGATGGTGGTATTATATGTGTCATGACATGCATATCATCCTGCAAACAATCTTTTAAATCAGATATACAAGCTTGTGAGGAAGAGCTGCTCAAAGGAAAGTCAATATCTAGTGAAAAATCACAATTCTTGGGAGATGAATCTAGTAGACTGAGAGGAGGATAATCAAAGAAAGGTTTTGATATTTTTGATTATGATATATCAGAGACTAAATCTATATCAGATACATGAGAAAAGGAGATAACTCTGGCACTCAAAGCATAAGTGTTATCACCCAAAAAGGGTTCACTACCTCATCTACCCCATTACATGGCTCATTTCTCCATTTTCCTACCATATTTCCATAAAAAAAACCCATAAAACTATGCAAAAAGCCTCCACAAGGCTTAAAATGCCTCCAAAAGGCCATAAAACCCTCTTTTCCTCTAAAAATATCCAAAATTCCTCCAAAAAAGCAAAAAGGAATAAAAAATATAAAATAATGAGGAAAATGAGGAAAAAACCCTAAACAGCTAAAACCCTAAAACCGCATGGTTTCCAATTATAAATAAGTGATGGAGACCCCTTATTCAAAATCCACAATCACAAGTATCCTGCCTCTGCCAAAATTGCTCGTGAAACCCTAGCTCACCATTGAGCTACTTTCACCGTGAGAGCCCCTTTTGGCCCATTTCCACCATTGGAGAAAGAGAAGAAGCAGCTTGAAGCTTGGAGCCACTGACATCGGATCAGCGCGACAGACTTCACCAACCTTCACATTGGAGGTAACATCAATAAAGATCATTATTTACTATTTACTGCTTTTGTTTTATGTTATTTACTTTCTACTGTTTTGCTTCATGAATGTTTAGATTAGCTTTTATTTCCGTTTAGCACTTTTAATTCATATATCATTTGAACTGCTACTAAGGAATCCATTGTCCTCAGTAGGTGCTCATTCGCACAAGCTAGGGCTAAAACCCTAGCAACAGTTTTGGCGACTCCGCTGTCTTTTTTAATTTAATTTTTCCGTACTATACTTTCGGCGGTCGTTTTCGACCGCCGAAAACCGCACTTTTTTCTTCCGCAGTCGCGGCCTGACCGTGCATTTCCGGCCCTAACCTACGACCAGCCCGCCGTCGGCCATTTTCCTGCGTCCTGGACACGTCTTTGAACTTTCCCAGTTGCACCCCAACTGCGCTTTTTCATCCCATAGCCGCGCTCCGACCGCAGCTGTCAGCCAGAAACCCGCGACCTAGACCGCGCCTGTTCACTCCAAACCCGCGGTCCGACCGCCACTGTAGCAAAAAACCAGCGATCTGCGCGCAACTGTTGCCTTCAAACCCGCGGTCCCACCGCACGAGTCCGCCCCATACCCACGGTCCGCGAACTGTTTTTTGCCCTTGTTTCCGGGCCGAAACCCAGCCACTTTGCCTCCATTTTTCCTGCACTTGCACAGCCACCTGTTCCACTTGCAGCCCTACAGCCATTTCTGTCCCTTGTTTACAGAATTGTTTAAAAAATTTTAGCATTATTTATTTCAGAAAAAATTCGCATGGTAAATTTTTTTTTATTTTATATATATATATTTTTAAAGTTTTTCATACATTATTATTGTTATTGACTAACTATTTTGGATTCATAACCTCACAAGCACACAATCTGTCCCCTAATTCAAGTGAGACCTAAAATCTGCTTAACTCAACCAACACTATAACCTCATTTG
>LPNX011072080.1:0-11555 GCA_001517045.1 Pseudotsuga menziesii
AAGCCCTAATCAGCTATTGGGCCTTCAGATCTCAGTTTCCTTCCGAAACTCAGGCATCATTCTCACCAGCAACTTCATACTCCGGTACCCAGTGACTATCAGCTTCATCCGAGCTCATCCGAAGGAGTTATCAGCCTTTCCAGACCATCAGAGGCGTGAGCAGCTGCCTCAGAGAACCAAAACGTTTTCATACTTAGAGGGCTCAGAATTGCAGTATAATCCAGGCAATCTCTCCGGCACAGCGAGGCTATCAGCCCCGCAAATCGGCGGGTCCATCGGGCACCTCCTTCCTTGAGGGCGTCACCCTTTTCTCTGTTTGGGGGCGTCTTGCTGCTGGAGCATTCACCGGAGACAGGAGAGATCAGTTCTTCTCGGATCCAGTTCTCAGTACTTGCAGACTTCATCTGTAGCAGTTCAGCCGGTTATCAGTGGTAAGTGTGTATTCTGTCTCACAAACCCTAACCCTAATTTTTCCTATAAAATAGGGATTTTTGGCTGGCAGTCTGTAAGCCCAATTATATCCGCATAATTGTTCAGAAATAGAAAATATCAGTATTTGGGATATTTCACATACTTAGGTAGTTTTTAAATCAGACCTTAGGAAATCTGATTAATAATTACCTATTAATCCAATTTTGATGAAACCATGAGAAATATGTCGAAGAAATGCCTTTGATGATGCCCATGATGTCTTTGAAGATCATACCAATCAATTCCATGCCAAGATCTTATTTGTATGTGCCATTACAATCTAATCCAAATTATGAAAACTAGACTTAAAAGTTTTTTAATCTAAAACTTAGGAAAATGCAGAATTTTTTGCCCATTAGTCCATATATGCTTGAAACCATAGTAGCATAATTCAATCATGTTGGCCTTTTGTGTATGGAAATTTCGAACAAATTCGAATTCGTCGAATATTCGATCTATGTGTAATACGGATACGGATTAATTTTGAAAATTTATTTTAAAAAGCCAAATTTTAATTATTTAAACACTAAAAAATAAATACCTTTCAATTTCGTACTTTGTAATTCAATTTAATAGGAATAAAAAAATGCCAAAAAAATAAATATGCAAATATAATAGCAAGCAACACTAGATTTATTGGTTACCAAAACCATGTGCCCAAAATCACTTACATCCTTGCTTATTCTGGAGTCAAAGTTAACCCTAACACAATTTAAAAATTGATTAATTAATTCCAAATGTAAGTAGTGGTAAATATTATTTACTTTCTTCTTAAAATAATTTATAACTATTAATAACTAAGAGTTTTCTCTCTCATACTAAGGGCATTATATTTTTGTCTTTTTAAAAGTAATTTTGGTTATAAGAAATATGTTAAGAGAAAAGAATGATTTTTTTAAGTTTAAAATTTAATGGTTTATATTTAATATTTCATTAAAAATATTGTATGTGTTTAACTATATATATTGTTGTATATTTAATTAAAAATATTATATATAAGAAGTCTACTTCCATATTTTATTCGTATTGGATTTTTTCATTACGTATTTTTACCATATCGAATCATATTCGTACTCGAATTATGCTACTGTGCTTGAAACCACATTTGGAATGATCAAATTTGCTTCCAAAGTCTTCAATAAGTTGAATGATGATGATAAGAATGTAGTGCTCTGTTATCTAGTCCTATTGACTGAGTCAAACTATTGAAAAAGTCAACTTTGGTCAAAGTTGGTCAAACTTGTCCAATGAATGTATGGATCTTTGTGTCTTTCGATGGAGGATTTATCATCTTATATGTCATGGAATGATAAAGTATTTGAAGTATAAATTTACATACAATGATTGTTCATATGACTCATCACATAGCTTCAAACATAGATCATGCTACATAAGTTTCATAAAGAGTGTGAGGTTAGTGATTTATGAACATATCAAAATCAAATCAACGTCAAAATCCTTACAACGATTAATTCTCCTTTGGGTAGAGTGGATGGATAGTCCAAGTAGGTAATCAAGTGAGGATTGGTCAAGATAAGGGGATGAGAAATCTCCATGATCTTCACCACTAGTACAAACAATAGGGAGTGTCTTAACAAATAGGTGTTGTGTAATGAGATACTTCTCCTTTTGACCCTAGCAAGCGTTCCTTTATTATTTTCTTCTCTCTCTTTTTCTCTTTGGATCTTTTCTTCTTGCACTTTTCTTCTTTCTCTTTTTCTCTTTGGATCTGGTAACATAGACTAGAACCATCAACCACTTCCCTATCTTTGTATAGAACCTTCCTCTTACCCCCAAATTAGCCAAGTATCTCATCACAGTACTTTGGGTTCAAAGCATAGGATAGAAAATGCAAAAGGGTATTGTATTTGTTCCATTTGCTAATGATTATGTCCTCTATGGTGCCACACAAAAAAGGGTCCCGCTCTTCCAGAATTTGATAAATTTTGTCTATCATATGGATGGTACCCCCGTAAATGCATGAACACAGGCACATCTGTATCACAAAATCCTCTGGAAAATAATCACCAAGGTTGAAAGGAAACCCATAGATCCTGAAGCTATGTTGTGTGGAAGCACCCCCACTCCCAAAGCTCACTTCCAAAGAAAGCGCCCGAGAAGCGCTGGGGAAGCACGCTTCCTAAAAGCTCCTGCGTGAAAGCGTTTTCAGGAAACTCACTTCCTTGCAAAAACAAAAAAACACCCCCTCCTTTTTCTTCCAATTTTCTTAAAGAAAAACCAAAAAGTAAAGTTATGGGTGGAGGGGAACTAAACCTAGACCCAAACTAATGCTATATAAAGGAGGAAAAGCCTATTGTAATAGCAAAAAACCTAACCTTAGTAATCATCAGTAGCATTAAATGGTAATATTGAATTCTTAAAGTAAAAGTTGGCATTTTCCTTATCTTTGATTTCTATCCTTTTACTTAAATTTTTAACATTACCATTAATGTTTCAGGATGTTTGAGAGTGGTTCCAACCTCATTGGACTTCAAATACAAAAAGTAGAATTTTTTATCCCATTCAAAATTCAACAGGCTTAACAGTTTTTAGGATTTCAGGATTGCAATGTTTCCACCGGATTCTACCATGTATAAGGATATGGGATTTGCATTTAATCAAACATATCAACCCCTCTATGTACCTTGATGTTTGTGGTGTTGATTGTTCAGACTGACGTTGGTGGCCTCAAAACAAGTTTTTGATGAATCCCTAGTTTAAAGCCTATTTATTGATGTACATTGGTTCACAGATATGGATTGCACTTGGTGCTATTTAGGTTGTATGCACTCTTTCTATATACATGAGAAACTTTGCATATTTGTGTATAATGGTTTGAATTCTGATGGATGCACGTGTTTTTGTTGACACATACATTAAATATATAAAAAATATATATTATATAAAAAACACTTCCAAACAGGAGGCTTTTGAAAATTTCGCTTTTCACTCCCGCTCCCACTTTCGTTTCTGCTTTTGCTCCCACTCCCAAGTAACCTTGTTCTGAAGAACATGGGAAGTTTACTGAGAAGAAGGAAGCCTTATTAATTCCGACTATGTCCAGCGTTAAGAATGTCATAACCTATCTCAGAAATGTGAAAGATGACCAAATACTGAGAACAAAATTATGCGATGTTGGAGATCACAGATCTGATGCCACACATTGCAGATCTAATGCCAGAAATTGAAAGTTTGATACTGGAAATCGCAGATCTGATATTTGGAATTAAAGAATTGATGCCAGAAATTGCAATCTGAGGTCAGGAATTGCAGATCTAGTGCTGGAAATTGTAGGTCTGATGCTTGGAATTGCAGATCTGAACCAAGAATCACAGATCTAGTGCAAGAAATTGCAGATGTGATGCTATAAATCACAGAATAATGGGGAAAATGAATGGAAGAACTCAAGTGACAAGGTGTTCCCTACATCCGAGCAACCTGAAAACAGGAGAAGAAGGTTTTGATGAGCTATGAATCACTCAAGCAACTTGCAAACAAGAGTTTGAGGAGAATTCTGAGTAGGGGAAACCCTGGTGTGACCAAAATTGCAGAACTCCAAAAGCCTTAATCATCAGGTTCTAGTACTAATTGATATAAGCACAAAACAACAATGGGAAAAATCATATACTAGAATAGAAAATCCAAAAGATTCAAACATACAAGTAGAGAGGAGGTTGCTGCATTGTACACATGTTTCACACTCATTTGTGTTAACTATATATAGAAGCACAACGATGTGGAGGTGATCGCGTTTGATCATTTCTCCTATAAAATACAAAAAAAGGTGAGTGATCAAGTTTAACCAAGTTACCTATAAGTTATTTACAATGAAATAGAAGAAAGATAAAAGTGCAAACAGTAAATTACAATTAAAATATATAGTCTGACCTAGCTAGAAAACTAGGACTAAGTCCCATAAATGATGGACTTCAGTCCTCGCATATCTTCATAATGCCATCTTGTTCATGAATGATCTTCATCAAAACTACATCGTACTCGGAATGTCCAAGTTGATTTGTGATATCCAATGGGATTCACATTAAAAGTCTTTCAATGCCACAGATCCAGGCTATTATTTTTTTATGGTAAAGATATATTTCACTGAAATATCTAGAGGAATGTCTTTCGAACCTGTTATTGAGTACAAAGAGATAATTAATAAATAATATTTGGAGCATCCAAGTAACATTTCACTTGGGAAACTTAAACCTTGGGAACTTAAAAGAGATTCCAAAAATATTCATTTTTGTAGCCTCCAAAAGTCCTGCTCAATCTCCGAGTATTTTCCAGTTGGGAATAGTCAAAACAATGACATCAAAAAGGGGATAAAAAGTTCAGAAACAAATATCATGCATGTTCAAAACACAATTTTGCACATGTTTTTCACTAAATGATCAATGAATGAAAAACTTGCATGTCTGGATGCTGGTCTTGCAGATTAAGTAAACTAAACTGAAGAAAAAGACAATGGCCAGTAAACCTGCTAGAAATTTTAGTAAATGTGATTGAAGTATTGTCATGTTAACTCTTTAGCACACCCATTTGACAATGTCTGGCCTTTAAACAGGAACATTGTTGCATTCTTCTTAAGGATAAAGGAAGATCAGCGACTAGTTGTCTCATAAGCCTAGAGCAGATAAACATAACTGTCCCACAAATAAAGCCAACCCATATATCATATATGGTATTATCATAGCAGTTGTATATACCTACCTTTGGGCAAAGAGCAGCAAGCTGCTCAATTTCCTTTACACTAACTTCCTCAAATGCATGACAGCAGAGCTGCTTTAGTGTTCCTCTGACATTGCCCCATGTAGCTTGCATGTGTTGTTTCTGTAAGAATCCATAAACAGTGTTTAATACTCTGAAGATCTTGATTGGCCTTTGCAAAGCAGGAGGATAAGAAAAGACTTTCCTTCGCTTGCTACCTTCATCCTCTTTTTCAGGATTTTTCTTTGAAATGCCACAAAAAGTATTCAACTCCCTATCTGTCTCCCTAACTAACTTTAAAAGCCTCGAGGAATAATCTACTCGTTTATCAGTTAATGAACATTCTTTTGAACCAATACTGTGTCTTCCTGGATCACATTTCTTTTCACCAAGGATTTCCACATATGCAGATTCAGCATTCCTAGTCAAGACTCCCCTCACTGCTGATTCCTGGCAATTAATACTGTTCATTCCTGTCCTTTTGTCCTCCAAATCCTTCCTCTGTAGACGATTCCCAACCTCATCAAATGAAGACGAGGAACTTAATGAACTATCCATATGTTCCCTGTCATAAGATTCTTTATTTCCATGTAATTCAAAGTTTTTCCCCAGCATACTTTCGGTGACAGTTGAGTACTGGACATCCTGTGAAGGCTTTGATAAATTACTTAGCACAGTCAGATCTGAAATAATATCATGCCATGCAGCATCTGCAACAACTTGAGTATGACTGCCTGAAGTCTGAGATGTTGTCCCCAGTAAGCTACCATGTGTCTGTGGTATACTTTGCTGATTTACACTAATACTCAAATCATTCAGACATTTCTTTGCAAATGGAATAAGAACTATAAATTCATCCTCTTGCAAAAGGAGCGAATCAATTTGAGCACCTGTGTCCAATTTCGACCCCTGAAACCAGGAATTGAATAGAAGAATATTCATAAGAAGAAGAAAAATAGGCAATTCAAAGAAATAGAACTGGTTACTTTCCTCCAATTAGCTAAATCCAATCAGTGAACAAAATATTATTCACACAAAATCAGCAATATTAACAGTGCCCCAACCACCTGGGTCCAAGCAATACATTTATGGAAATCACCAACGATTACTTTTATGGCATTCAATAGATCTATAAATGAGTTGTAGGTGATCTAAAGCATTTATAGACCTTTCATTGGAAGGAAACAATTCTAAACAGCGGCCTCAAAAAATTTATGTTTCTTTGCCAACAACAACAATGCTTTAGCAATAGTCCATGCAATGAAACTCTTATTATCATCCTCAGAAGACCCAACAGGATCTATGGGATGTCATTACATCATCAAAATCAGAGTAAGTAAAATTTATACAGCTCTAAATATCTGTATATGATATGTGATATGAAGATACAGGATGTATATTTCCCAATTTATATTGTATTTCAATAGATTTAGTAAACTGTTTCTTCTCTGCCTATGCTAGAAAGAGCATTTTTTACATTCCAATAACACCTTAAAAATCTTCCTGTATGCTTGGTTGGAACATTCAGTAATCTATTCAGCTCCCTGGGCTGAAATTGATGCAACAAATGCTTGCATCTGACTGGGTCAACAATTTAACAACACATGTTTTATCTTCAATGTCTTGTTAGTCATATAGGAAACAACTGTGTACTCACCTTTCCATTCGTTCCCAACTTCCAATTTCAATTGCCAGGTTATGTAAGATTGTCCTTTATCCTACATATCAATTGTCTTTTGAAAATTGATATGAACTCATGCAAGTATTTCTGCTCAGAGATGGTCGTGGGAATTATTTGCTTACAGTAGAGAAGAAATAGAGATTTTGTTTTTTCTCGAAATTATTTAAGGGATGAAAAAGGCAATATAGTTTGGTGTGTGTTACACCTCATATTGTATGAGGTTTCACATTGTGATTTTCATCACATTGATGGGTATTTGCAGTTGGTATCTTTGGAGTTTAGATGGACTTGGGGCCATAATTTTCATCAAGCCTCGTCCCTTCTTGACAGTGGATTATTTGATGAAGATCTCTGGGCTTGATCGAGTTGATGTTTTGGTGGAGGAGATTCACTTGGTGGATGGTCATGGTTGATGGCCATCATGTAGTTCAGTGCTACTTTCATGCCTTTGCTTGATGGATCACTTTCTTGACATATGGATGTTTGCTACTTCATGTGTGAACTTTTAGCATAGCATGAATACTTTAAAAAATTGCAGACTAACTTAAACAAATGATAAGTGCAGTAAACAACATCAATCTCATCAACACATTGAACACAAGATTTTTCACTGGGGAAACCTTTAAAGGACAAAAACCACAAAAGCATTAGTAACTCATCTCGTAAATGAGATGACTGAGTTCTTCAAAAATTCCACAAACCCTAACTGGGTTTGTACCATGAATCCACATATACAGAAGATCAACAATTACACAGACAAATTATCAATTTTGTCTTTTTGACCTGTTGCCCACCTATTTCAACTAGGTGGCAACTTCATGTACATTACCGGTGTACATTATTGTGCATTTGTACCATGGAAAAATCTATGTTTTTTCACTCAGCAGGGCAATTCTGCCCCTTTTGTACACGAAATGTCCGCTCCCCTGCGTGGGATAATTAATGTAACTTTATATGCCAGCATGGGTCATTCCTCTAAGGATGTCACCATGGACTTTATTATCAGGGAAGTCCTCTTCACCGAGTGTTTTTTTCCCCTTCCAGTTAATCTTGTTATCTAACAATTTTAATTGGTTGGATTTTTCACTCACTAATCCTCCAAAGTGGTGAATTGGCGTTCTGATAATCAAGCTCATGAGGTGGCTAAGGTTTCAAGTTGTTGTCCATGACCATGCTAGCCATATGTTGTAGTCTTGCGGAATTTCGTTAGGATTTTAATTTTATTTTGATTTTTTCCTAATTAATTAACTTTACCATTTGGTGGTTAATTAATTAAGTTTTGATGTAATAATGTAATCTCTTGAACCTTGGCATTTTGTAATAGGGGCTATGAATGCAAATGAAAATGCTATGACACCCCCTAAGCCATTGGTTCAAGTCTCATGTCATTCTGACAAGGGGTTAGAAAGTTAGAGCAATTTTAGTTAAGACAAGGTTTTCTTCTCCCAGGAAATTAATTTAATTTCCTAGGGTGAAAAATTAAATTATTTGATTTTGAAGGAAAAAATCAAATAAGGCCATGGTAATTAAGTTTGGGGGGTGGCTAAGCATAGCCAAAATTTCATTTAAATAAACCCCTCATAGTCAAAATAAATGTCTGAAGATCTCCTAAGTGGGGCATCCTTCTTGTCTTAATAAAAGATAAAAAATAAAAATAAAAGATAAAATTAAAAATTAAAGATCAAAAATTAAAAAATTAAAAAATAATATATTAAATATAAAATAAAAAATAAAAAGATAAAATAAAAAATATAAGATTAAAACTTGAAAATAAAATTAAAAGATTAAAAAATAAAAAAGATAAAAATAAAAAATAAAAGACTAAAAGATTAAAAAATAAAAAATAAAATATTAGAAGATTAAAAAATAAAAAGATAAAAATAAAAATAAAAAGATTAAAAAAAAAAGATTTAAAATAAAAGATAAAATAAAAAAATAAAAAGATAGAAATTTTAAAAATAAAAGATAAAAAATAAAAGATTAAATAAAATATAAAAAGTAAAAGATAAAAAATTAAAATAATAAAATTAAAATTTGATTCAAAAAGGGGCCCCACTTAAGTCATGGAAACCCTAGATCTAAGGGTTAAGCTTTATTGTGACATGGATCTATCTTTTTTTACCATGATTTGAAAAGGCACCCTTGCTTATGATTGGTGGATGGCTTGCAAAGTCAACAAACCTAGATCTAGTGGTGGAGATCTAATCTAGATATAGATCTAATCTTGGCCATTGATTTTCAAGAGGTTGGGGTTGCTCCTCAACTATATAATGAGGGTCTCACTCCCTCATTTCTCATGATCTCTCATGCTATTGTTATGCTGCAAAAATATTACCTCTCCTCTCTTCTCTTCTTCAATATTTTGTCCTAGCTATTTTGCTCAAGCCCTAGAGGCTTTTTGTACTCAAATCTTGCCCTAGATGGGCCATAATCAAGGAAATTCTTTGGAGGAACATTGTGCTATTGTTCTACATTCTTCATGGTCCATTGTTGAGGTAACTTGTATCTTGTATTTGGTTTTTGCATATTTGTATTAGTCTAGTTAGCTCTCCACAAAGTATCTTGCCCTAGATGGGCCATAATCAAGGAAATTCTTTGGAGGAACATTGTGCTATTGTTCCACATTCTTCATGGTCCATTGTTGAGGTAACTTGTATCTTGTATTTGGTTTTTGCATATTTGTATTAGTCTAGTTAGCTCTCCACAAAGTATCTTGCCCTAGATGGGCCATAATCAAGGAAATTCTTTGGAGGAACATTGTGCTATTGTTCCACATTCTTCATGGTCCATTGTTGAGGTAACTTGTATCTTGTATTTGGTTTTTGCATATTTGTATTAGTCTAGTTAGCTCTCCACAAAGTATCTTGCCCTAGATGGGCCATAATCAAGGAAATTCTTTGGAGGAACATTGTGCTATTGTTCCACATTCTTCATGGTCCATTGTTGAGGTAACTTGTATCTTGTATTTGGTTTTTGCATATTTGTATTAGTCTAGTTAGCTCTCCACAAAGTATCTTGCCCTAGATGGGCCATAATCAAGGAAATTCTTTGGAGGAACATTGTGCTATTGTTCCACATTCTTCATGGTCCATTGTTGAGGTAACTTGTATCTTGTATTTGGTTTTTGCATATTTGTATTAGTCTAGTTAGCTCTCCACAAAGTATTTTGTGGAGAGATTAGAGAGTAGAAGTATTTTTACCCTCTTTTGTGAATTGTTTAGCAAATTTCTTCAAAGTATTTTGTAGAGATTGTTAGATATTCATCACTAGGCTTACATTTTCTTGCAGATCTAATATTTGTTTACAGGTTTTTTAAGCCAAGGACATCTCTCCAAGGGTTTTATCTTCAAATCTGCATTTTCGTCCATCTCTCTTTCTCTCTCCTAAAACTAGGTTTTATTCATTGTATAGTGAATAAAACCCTTGTTTTAGGGCTTTCTTTCATTATAGATTAGTATAAAATTATATATCTGCTGTTCATATATCATTTAAAGGCCAAAAAATTCATTTTTTGGCCACTAAAACTTCATTTTTTCCAAAATTTCAAGTTCAGATTTTTCAATAATTTTTCTGGGTTTTATACTAATTTGTGCTAACTTTCTGTTTTAGTGTTTCTGCAGTAAATTCCAGCAAGTAAAGTTGCTGGTTTGTTGCAGGTTTATGCACAGAAGAGGGGGTTATGCTGCCCAAAATTGCCTAGAAAAGCCCTAGAAAAGTTTTGGTCCAAAAGAGGCCAAAAAACCTCAATTTTTCCTCTCTTTTCTGCAAGATTGTAAACCCCAAAAGAGAAATTCTCTTTGGGGTATTCTCTAAAGCTTTGAAAGCTGTTGTAAATCTGTATATGAGTAGTGTAGAGATAGCCTAGAACACTAGTTGCTTAGATTCATTTTTTATGCAAGTTTTATTTCTGTTTACCCACCTTCCCTTAAGGGATTGAAGTGAGGTTAGGTTAATCATTTTTATTTCTGTTTATCCACCATCTCTGTTACAGAGATTGTTGTGTGGTTAGGATATTGTTTTAGCTAATTGCATTTTTCTTTCAAGTTTCTGTTCAAAGTAATTAAATCTAATTTTTATTTCTGTCAAAAGAGTAACCATACAACCCACTGATCCGGTGTATCCTCTGTCCCAACTTGTCATCTCCCTTTAGGGACTTCAAGTTGGGTATGAAAAGCAGGAGAGGTGGGGGCTTAGCTTAATTAGAACAACTTCTTTTTTTTGCTACAAACTTTCACACTTTGTTTTTTCAGTCCAAGATCAATTACCAGCATCTGCCATAAGGGATACCGCTTGGTTGATCTTGTTGATAATATAAAATTAACCTTGCATGCTAATCACCAAGATTAAAATTTACCCCTAGAATAAACCAACAACTTCACTAGCCTCTGTTCCTCTACTTGGTCATCGCCCTTCGGGGTCTTTCGAGATACGACAGAGAGTAGTGAGGTTCTAGTAATAGGCATCCACTACATATTGCTTTTCGCCAACTAAAAACGGTGACCTTGGAAGCCACGGGGGGTGAGAGGCCGTAGGGGGTCTCACGGCGAGTACGTCCTCCCTTGTTGGGCGCCAGGGCATTTGGGAGGTGACTTGTGAGCTACGGGTGGGCTTTGTTCCCACTTTGTTGAGCACAGCAGCACTTCTTCTTTGGCTTAAGGGGATATGTGGTAGGGGAAGTTACACCACTGGTTCG